>VMDO01031357.1:0-20198 GCA_007922755.1 Pedetes capensis
CAAATTAAATATTTCACTAGATTTACAAAGACTGGAATACTAAAATAAACATTTCCCTTCCAAATACTGATGGTAAAAGTTCAAGATTTTTTGTTTTTGTATATCTACAAAATGTGTTATGAAATAGAATGAAATGAAAATATGTGTGTTATATATAGAAAAGAGAATTGATATAATCCAAGTTTGTTATACTCTTCCAGAGACATAGAAAATGTGGAAACTGCAAAATTGCTAAAATAACTTATATTCAGAGCAACTGAATAAAGTTAAAGGGAGGGAGGGAGAAAAAGTAAGACAGACACAGAGACAGAGACAGAGATAGTGAATGCTGGATATTATATATGGTAAATCCAGAATTTCAGTTGGAACAGTTTAACCAGCAAGGATGTTGCTATGATCAACACTTCAGTTTTAATGTATTTTGTAACGGGCTTGCAAACAATGCTGCATTGTTCAATAATGAGGGTTTCCTTATTATTTTCACAGGAACTAAGTGGACTATAACTATACCAACTAAACTATTTTTTTAAAATTTTTCAACATTTTAGAGTAGAAAGGAAGAATAGTGATTTATCTAGCCAAATTTTAATCATTTTATTTATTCATATAATTTTTAAAAATTCACATCCATTTCTAACATGAAGCAAGTTAGTTATAGCACAGGTTCACACATTTTTTTAGACTGGGATATAAATTTAAAGCGTATCTTGTTATCTTTAAGGCCCTCATCAAAAATGAAGAACGTTGAAATCCTGAGTAGCTAAAGAGAATGCCAGTTTTCACAAAGCAAAGCTGTGACAAGCCAATCCCAACCTACTGGGAATACCCTACATACTGTGCTGGTCCTCGATAAACACAAAGGAAACAAACTGAATGAGAAGTCACAGTCTCAGCCCTCAGTGTATTTACAGTACCTTAGAGATAAGTGTAAAAATACACTCTAAGTCATAATACAGTGTTTTAAGTTCTCTACTTGTAGCATAAACAAAGTCCACTGAATGAATTAGTTCATAAATTCAACAGACATTCATCCAATCCATACTATGTGTCTAGGGCCAGACCAGATGCTACAGTTAATCCTATGGGATGAAAGGGGCTTTTTGTGAAAGATTATATTATGCAAAAGAAGATGACTAGAATTTCATCAGGCAAGAACAATGGAAGTGACATTTGCTGAGCAGAAGGAAGGTCAAGAGAAAAAGATTGTAAGGGATAGTGAGTATGACAATGGGTGGAGACCCTTAGGGAAATCATATACTCTGATGTAACTTCCACAGGGATTTACAGGAGAAAAGTTTTGGAATTGAGACTTAAGTATCACAACTTTTCAGCTTTAGTCCCTTCATTGGAATAGTTTACGATAAAAGAAAAATTTACTATCGTAATTTCATATATTCTGAAAGACCTTACAATAAATGTTATAAAATAATTAAAAATTTACTTTTATAAAATTACTTCTTTATAAAAAGAATAGATTATAATTTGGACTTCTTTTGTACTCTGCAATTTCTTTTCTTCATACAAAATTCTTTTTGCAGTGCTTGTGTGTGCCTATGTGTCTGTGCGCGCACACACACACACACACACACACACACACACACACATGCACGACTGGATGTCTGGTTATTAATGTACATGGTTTTAATTCTTCTCATCCTAGATAACCAGTCTCTTTGATCTCATGTATAATACTATGTAGTATTTATATAGTTTTAGACTCTGGCCAATTCTTTTTTCTGTTAAAACAACTTAAGGTTGAGGTATTCTTTTAGCTGTGTCCTTGTTTCATCTTAGCTCCCATTATGTATCAGTGCTCTAGGTAATATGTTCTTGGAAATGGAAGGACATAGTGAAATTAAATGATACATTTAAATTTACAGTGCTTAAATTTAAAATTTGTTCCTGGATTTAGTACAGATTCCCATACAAATATAGATGGTAAAAACTACCCACAAGCCAAAAAATGACCTAATATATAATGATATTAATAAAGTTTTGATCTTGGAGTCAAGATACAATGCGTAAATTAAGGTTTTCAATATGCCTATGTTACCTTCTATGTAATTCGTTTTGCATCACAGTGTTTCTTCTTTTGAAGCTCATTGAAAATACTTTGGTCAACCAAGTTTTGAATACCAAAGCTTTCATTGCATGCTAGCTTTTTACTTAAAAAAGCAGGTCACACATATCCTCTGTGTTTTTGTGAGTTTGATGCTGAAGATAATAGTGCACAATATATTTTAAAGTAAAATCTAGACTCTGCAAGAGGAACCACAAAAATTCTTGTTTTCCAAATTGGCAAATGTGCACTGCTGGCTGTGTTCTGTAATGTTCCTGGTTGCTATACAAACTTGTGCTACTTTCTGAGGAATCCATTTCACATGACTAGGTTTGAAAACAGCAATTAAGTAACTTAACTCCTGTAAGGGCTGGGATTTAGCTCAGTTGGTAGAGTGCTACTCTGCAGTCTCTGAGGTCCCGAGTTTGATTCCCAGCACCGCAAAATGGGAGAAGGACGTGGCAACCCACTCCCAAGGCAATCTAGAAACAGTCAACCATTGAAAACCCTATGAGGGTTGCTATGAGTCAGACTTGACTCGATGGCACCTAACAGTAACAACAACTTCTGTGTTATGGGATAGTGCTTTCAATTTATTTTTAATATTTTATTTCAAGGCAGTTTTGATCTTGGTTCAAAGCCTGTATGGTCATTTGATCATTTTTATCAACTATTTTCTTCTATTATTAGAATCATGCAATAAAAAAATTAGAAGTACTTGCTCAACCTAAAAAATTCTCAGAAAGAGTAGAAGAATAAAGGGCTTAAGAATTAACTTATCTAACCTGTCTCAGAAAAGAGACTGTGGAAAAAACAGATAAGAAAAGCATGACATAATTTATTCCATGTATGACAATTTTTACCAGTTTAAAACTTAAAAACAAGGTGTCTTAGGACCAATTCCCAGGCCATGAATATTATCTCATCCTGTGTAGCATACTCGTGTCTCTTGCAAAATTTGAAGTTCATAGATCTCAAAGAGTTTATAACTAGTTAGCCTGAACACTAGACTATATTTAAATAGATGGTTAAAATTCTGTTGTCAAATATTTAACATAATTTGTTTTATAATTAAGTCAAAATCTTATAGGGGGCTAGGGTTTAGCTTAGTTGGTAAAGTGTTGCTCTGGGCTCTCTGAGGCTCTGGGTTTGATCTCCATCACTGCAGAACACAGAAGGACCTGGCAACCCACTCCCAAAACAATCCAGAAAAAAATCAAACATTGAAAACCCTATGAGGGTCGCTATGAGTCAGACCCAACTGACTCATGGCTCCTAAAAGCAGCAACCACAAAATCTTACAGTATTTGGAAAAGCAATGCAGAAACTACATTTTCTCTTAATGTAAGAATCTCAAGATTGTAAGGCATGGTTTTCTTATAAACTAAATTCTGTGAGTTCTGCTTAAAGATGATAAACAATGCCAATGCATAAGGAGTTCTTTGGTTGAGAATATCATTTTGCATATTGCTAGCCCAGGAAAACTTGGCAACAAACTTTATTTGTTTTATATATTTTTTGTTTTATATTTGTTTTATAATTTTCTTGAAAATTTATAGTAAAATAATTTACATGATACAAAACAGTAAGGTAAGCTGGGTGCAGTGGTATATGCCTGCAATCCTAGCAACTAGGGAGGTAGAGGCAGGAGGATCACAAGTCTGAGGCCAGAGGCAGCCCTGTAATTTAGGGAGACTCTTTCTCAAAATAAAATGTAAAAAATGGGCTTGAGGCACAGTTTAGTGATAGAGCACTTGCAAAGCCTGTATATGGCTATTGGTTCAAACATCCAGTACTGAAAAAAAAAATAAGGTGCATAAATTGAAGAAAAAGTCATATGCAAATTATATTCTAAATAATATGTATCTATAAATTCTTTATCTATGAAAAGAATTTCATGTTTCTGATATGTATAACTCATTAAAAATTCAACTAAATACAAATTTTAATTGATTATGAGTAAAGAACTCATGGGAAAATACACACATCTTTACTGTTAAAAGCTGGTCATACATAATGATGTAGCATAATTTAAAAATTCATTTAAAATGTCCAATGTTTCCTAACCTTAGCAGAATAAAGTCAGAGCAATTAGAAAACAAAAGCACCTTCTTTTTGATGTTCAACCTTTCATAATTCATTTATTTTTTTTATTTGGATGTAATGCCTTAGGCTTGGTTTAAGTTAATGAAAATGAACTTTCCACACAAAAATTTTAATGAATAATACCAGACTTATGTTTTGTCTAATGTCTTAGTATCAGATGATAACTTAAAAAATACTTCTTAAATATATAACCAGTAATGAACTCTTAACATGAGCATTTCCATTCTGAAGAGTGAGGTTGACTCACATTTACTCATCATAGATAATGGACAAAAAATTATATATATATATATGTGTGTGCGTGTGTGTGTGTGTGTGTGTGTGTGTGTGTGTGTGTGTGTATACACACATGTGTAGAAATATAAAGCATTTAGAAAAAACATAGACATATGTTGTAGTCTATTTCATGCTGCTCTAACAGATTTATTGACACTGGATAATTTGAAAGGAACATAGATTTGTTCTCACATAGTTCTGTGGTTGTTAGGTGCCATGGAATCAGTGTCTGGCTTCTAGGAACTCTATGTACAACAGGCAAAACACTATTGTCAGTGATTCTCTGCTATTCATTGGGTTTTCAAAGGCTGGTTGCTTTTTGGGAGTTGCCAAGTCCTTCTCCCAAGCCTATAGCACCTGGTGTTCCCAGGTGGTCTCCCATCCAGTTACTAATCAGGCCGGATCCTGCTTAGCTTCCAATATCGGATGTCACAGTGGTATGTCACAGTGGTACTGCTGCAGGCCACATAATTCTGGAGGCTGGGAAATTCAAAAGCAAGTTGCTAACATCTTATCAGGGCCTTGTTGACTGATCTTCACATGGTAGAGGAGAGGACAAATGAGGATGTGTCTTCTCTCATGAAGGAGCATAATAGAAAATTCATACTCACAAGCCTCACTTACAGCAGCATAAGGACTTTGCCCACATATCCTAAACACCTCCTAGTAAATCTCACTTTATACTATTGTATTGGGTATTAACTTTCAATCTGATTGTTTTTTCAGTACTGGAGAGTTAAACCCAGGGTCACATGCATGCTGGAAAAGTGGTCTACCACTGAATTATACCTCCAGTCTTTTTAAATTTTTTTTTTTTGGGGGGGACACAGTGTAACTAAGGTGCACTGACTGCCTCTGGGCTTGAATTTGTGATCCTCCTACCTCAGCCTCCTGAGTTGCTGGGATTATGGGAATGTACCATGATGCCTGGCTAAACAAGCACTTGAACTTTGTTTTACTTTGTGGTCCTTGGTATTGAACCCAGGCCACTGCACATGTTAGGAAAGAATTCTATCATTGAGCTACGCCTGCAGCCCAAATAAACTGCCACCTCCATCTTAATGTTTTAGTATTTTATTTTTTTGAGGTGCTAGGGATGGAACCCAGGACATTGTGTATGTTAAACAAGTGCTCTAACATTGAGCTATATCCAGCCCTATCAACATGATTTTTTTTAGGGGTCAAAAATTCATCCATAGCAACATCTTAGCTATATATACACAGTGAACCCAAGAACAATAAACACCTTGAAAAGAAGCATCTGTATCCTGCACTGAGCTAAGTTTATTTAATTCACATTCTCATCATTTGGTGAATAAAAGCAAGAGTCAAGGTTTAATACACTTTTATTGTTAGTGTTCTTATTAATATTACGTGTATATATGGTTAATATGGCTGGGATTTAGCTCAGATGGTAGAGTGCTGCACTGCAGCCTCTGAGGTCCTGAGTTCAATTTGCAGCACCGCAAAAATGGGAGAAGGGCCTGGCAATCCACTCCCAAGGCAATCCCGAAACAGTCAGCCATTGAAAACCCTATGAAGGTCGCTATGAGTCGGATACTGACTCGACGGCACCTAACAACAACAACATGGTTAATATGATTTTTAGCTTATAGATAAATTTAAACTGTCATTTGAAATAATTAGTTTTCAAAGGGGGTATATTTTATAGTGGGTGAATAAATCTTAACTTTTTTCCAAATTAAAGAAAATATTTTCAAGTACAGAAACTTATATTTCCCCCATGTACTTACTATTAAATTATTCTGTTCCTTTCACTTGCACATGTACTACATGCTATTGTAGGAAACTCCCTAATCTCGAAGTACTTTCATTTGGATAAAAATTTTGAATTTTGCTGACATAAAATAAAAATAAATAAAGAAATGTGTACTGCCATGACATTGTACTTTTTTGAAATTGAGCAAATAGCTGAAAACAAAACCAAACAACTAAAAGTCCGCCCCCTATTCATATCATCATCATCATCATCATCATCATCATCATCATCATCTGCTTTTAATAAAAAATACTTTATATTAAACAAGTAGGAAGATGTTAATTATAGAATATGTTCTCTCATTTGATTTTAAAAGTTTACCTCTATGAAAACATTCACTTCGTTTTCTGAAGATCAGTGAATATTTCAAAGGGATTGGTTTGTGATCCTGAACACTGAAGCCAGTATTGTAGAGCACGGACATATCTTCTGCTGTACTTATTTTTCTTTCTTTCTTTTTTTTTTTTTTTGGATGACATGAAAGCACTCTGAATACAGAAAAAAAATGTGTTCTTATCTTTCTAGAAGACTGAAAATTCTAGGACACTATATATATATCACTTCAGGGCAGCCAGATCTTGGATAGCATAGTTGTCACAGGCAATAGAGAAGTCTGACTCTCCTGCCACTTCCTGAAGGAAAGAGAGGAACAAGCAAAGAACTACTAGAGTTGGAACACCTCGCATTCTGGTGGGTCAGGGTTTCCCTGAGAACATCTGACCATAAAAGCCCAGATATGATGTGATAACTGTAGCTGCAGTTTCCTTTATTAGGTCTGGCTGCTGGGTATAGACTGAAGGAAACATTAATGAACTGTGTTGTATGATTGATAGGCAGGACCTGTAACAAAATAGGGACTGCCTACAAGATGGTACTTTCTTCTTTCAGTAACACCCCAGTCCTCAAAAGCCCACCAAAGCTGCCTGACAGAACCTGGTCTAAATCTGTCTAGGCACCAGCAACTGATGACTACTTTTTTCCCTCTTCCAGTCTATCAGATCCCTCCATGAGCCCGCTTCCTACCTATCCGCATGTGACATGCCACTCACCCCTTCCTCCTCCTACCTAGAGCTCGTAAAAATGTCCCCATTTCTTCCACAGTTGTTCTCTCCTTGAATAGAGACAGCCCTGGAAGCTTCTGCCAGGCAGTTTCTGCTCAATAAATGCCTGGTAGAGTTTCCATGTTTCCAGTCTCCTACCTGATAATGATAACCAATTTAAGGTGGCAAGATCACTATAGATTAAAGCGTGACATCATTATGAAAACCAGGGAATTAGTTAACAATAGAATTAGATGCCCAAGAGTTTTTTGAATTTGAATTTCCAGATAAAAAATTGCTACTATGAGAACTATGGAGAGATAAAATATATGATCAGAAATATATCTAAGTAATAAGATCATCAAGAATAAGCATGTATACTTTAAATAGAATTCTTGGTTTAAAACCACTGAGTGATCACCAAGAGACTTGAAATAAAAACTCAGGCAGGAGGTTTTACTGTTTCATTTTGTTTCATTTTGTTTTGCAGTATTGGGGGTGCTGAACCCACTGGGTTGCCATGTACCAGATTAAAGGAATTAGGGGTTATTTCAAGAAGAACATGTTCCTAAAGGATTATGCTGAAAGAGGGAATAGTTAGAAAATGAAAATATGTTTATAAATTCAAAAATTATTGGCTGCATAAATTATTATCTCTACTATTGTTGTTAGGTACCATTGAGCGGAGTCCAACTCGTAGCCACCCTCATACGGTTTTCAATGGCAGCTCGCTTCTGAATCTCTTCAAGAATGGATTCCCATGTCCTTGTCCTGTTTTTTGTGGTGCTGGGGATCAGTCCTTCCAACTGAACTGGATGCCAGGCTGATCATTATCTCTACTACTACTACTACTACTACTAAAATTAATAGTGTCTAACTATGGAGCTTTAAAGAAAAATATATGGCAAAAACCTAGAGAAATATAGCATGTGGGCTGGAATGGTATATTTGGCATTGACTGTTTATTGGTAACTTTTCATTTTAAGAGAAGGCATAAATTCCAACTGGAAAACAGAATAAAAATGGAAAAGACTCATTGCTAAATTATCTCAATTTTTAAATAATTGAGTACCTAAATGCTTTGTCTCAGGATGTTACTTTTTCCTTTACTAAATGGACTCATCTAATCTTATAACTTTATGTTCCATATTTACAGTAGTAGTTGTTAGTATTTTTGCAGTGCTTTGTGATTGAACCCAGGGCATCAGAGCTCACAGAGCAGCCCTCTACCAACTGAGCTAAACTCTGGCCCATGTTTATTTACACTAATGACTTCCTAATATGGCTCTAGCCAAGTAGTTAGATAAAAACTTTTATTTTTCTCTGTACTTAATGGGCCATAGATAAACCATCAGCAAGTCTTGTAGGCTCCACATTATTTTTTAAAGATAAGAGTTATTTTGTAGCCCAGACTGGCCATGAACTTGCTATTCTCCTGCCTTTTCCTCCTGAGTGCTGGATTTACAGACATGAACCAGCATGCTCAGCCTCGCTTTACTTTTACTTTTGAATCTGGAAAATCCTCACTCTCTGGGTCATTACTATGCTCAGCTCTTCTTTAAAAATCTATTATGGATCTTTTCACGTCTCCTCTGAAATACCTCCAGTTACTTCATATCTCACTCAAGACAATTAAAACTCCATACAATAACCTGATAATTCTAATTTGATGTGGACCTTTCTGTCCATGTTTTCTCATCATTGTCGGTAACTGTCTTACTCTGTTTCTTTGCTCTGTATCTCTGTTGCGCTTGCTCTGTCTAAAACATACAATAAAATCCAAGCTTGGCATTTTGTTCTTTTTACCTAGATTTATTGTTCTTCACAAAGCCAAATGATATCTGCTTTCTCCTGTTTTAGGGGACTGTTAAAATATTACCTGCTTTGCCAGTTCATCATTTATGGTAGGTTTATTGCCTCATTCCCCCCCCCACATAAACTTTTGATATTTAACACAATTATCTATTCTGTGTATTTACTTGTGTACTTACTTAAATATCACCTTTACCTCCCTAAGGGAAAGAATAATCCATGAGAGATTATTACTTGAATTTTTTCTCATTTTTTATATTCAGTGCCTAGAATAGTGCCTGTAACATAGAAGGTTCCAAAATACTTGTTGAATGAATGAATGATCCATTGAACTAATTGTAGTATGAACTAAGAGTAGTATGAATAGTACTATGTGTTGGCTCCTGTTATGGACTCTAAAATATTGTGTAAAAAATCCCATTTCTTTTTTTTTTTTTTTTTTTTGTGTGTGTGTGTGTGTGGTACTGGGGGTTGAACCCAGGGCCTTGCCCTTGCATGCTCTGCAAGTGCTGGACCATTGAGCTGCACCCCTGGCCCATTTTTTTAACTTTTTTTTTTTTTTTTGGAGACAGGGTCTTGTTAAGTTATGCAGACTGCCTCTGGTCTTGAACTTGCGATCCTCTTGCCTCTGCCCCCAGAGCCTCTGGGATTACGGGTGTGCGCCACCACACCTGGCCCAAGAATCCTATTAATTTAAAACAAAACAAAACAAAACAAACAAACAAAAAAATGAGTTTCAGTCACTGAATTTTATTTTATTTTTCTAAAAAATATGAATAAAAGTGTTCTTTGTTAATATTAGAAAGATAGGAATGATAATGCTATGTATCTGGGTCTGAATTTCATAATAAAACAAACCGTATATAATATATGAAGCATTCTCTGGGAATTTTAAGAGTTGTATATTTCTGTTAATAATTGATTGTTTTATTTTAATGCTGTACCATATTGGAAGGCTAGTTGACTGTTCTAGTTAGACTTGTGTCTCCCAAAGTCCATGTATTAGAAACTAGATTGGCACCTATTGCTGACTCTCTTGTATGTACTCTTTTGACCTTCCACCTCACTCCTTGGGATGACATAGCAAGAATCCTTTGCCAGATGCAGGTCACTTGACCCTGGAGTTCCCAGCCTCTAGAACTCTAAAAATTATTCTCTATTCCTTATAAACTAGCCAATTCTGGGTATTCTGTTATAGCAGAACAAAACAGACTAAGACATTGGCTTAAAGATCACGCAACTCAGTGACAGTTAAAATATTTCTTAAAAAATTAATGTGTGGTTAAAAATTCCTGTGATAAAAGTTAAAATTAAATACAAGAGAAGAGCTGGGCACAGTGGTACATGCCTGTAATCTCAGTGACTAAGGAGATGGAGGAGTAGGATCATAAGTTTGAGGCCAGGGGCAGCCTGTGTAACTTAATGAGACCCTGTATCAAGATGAAAATAATAACAATGAAACTGAAGGTGCAGCTCAGTGGTAGAAAACTTAGAATGTATGTGCAAAGCTCTGAGTTCAATCCCCTAGTGTCACAAAGATAGATATACTATACACACACACACACACACACACATATATATACAGACATAAATATAAATTATGTATACGTATTATGTAAATATATATATGTGTATATATGTGTGTGTGTGTGTATATATATATATATATATATATATATATATATATATATATATATATAACAAATAGAGGTGACAATAAAAAGATTGACAGAGGTAAGATCTTTCCTGGCTTTGGTGTAAAATACCCAACTGAAACATCAAAATGACCATAAAGCCATTTGAAATACTCGATAACATTGATTTGTTGATTGTGATTCTCACAATATATGGGCACTTTTCTTGGTTATTTGCTATTTGTAAGATAAGTAAACCTATCTTATTAATAAATTATAATTATAGGATATGAAATAAATTTTTACTTACAGTATAATCAAAACAGTGTGTGTACTACTCCTTAAAAATAACTCTTTTATCTGTAGGTAAAGAAAACTTTGAGATTGTTTCTCCCATTTGTATCTGTATTCTCTTATTGCTTTACCAAATATCTATCCTCAACAAATCCAACCTTAGAAGTAACCAAGAGACAAATATGTATATCCTAATCGCAGTGTCTGCAATAAAAGATTAGGTGAAAAATGCATTTGTAGAAATATTGACTGATTCTCTGTGAGATTAGGCATAGTATCTGAAGGTTTGCATTAGGGGTATAACATAATTTAATAATTTACTTATTGTAACAATAAATGAATTACCACATCTTCAGTGACCCTTTTTATTTACATTTTCTTAGTTGGTATGCATTATTCTTATTCAGTTTAAACAATTAATTGAAGTTTCATGGTATCAGTGATAAAGATAGATATAGTTATCTTTGCTGATTCAATGTAATGTCAAAGTAGTGAATTTACTTACTGAGAGGAGTTTAGTCTCATTAAATTATCAGAAACTGTGCATACTAGTGAATTTACAGTGATATCTAAAAATAATAAATTTATAATTCTTTGCATAGAATATTTTTGTTTCATTATTTTACTTAATATACTCAAGTCTGCATAGATATTGTAAGCCAAGAAAACTTTATTCATGTACAGATACATTTCTTGAAGCTGAAAGGCTGCCTTGAGCAAATTAAACTCATTTCCTGGGAAAATGAAACATGTTCTAAGTCTAGAATTTAGAAATTGCCCTTTCATTTCCAACTAGTACATGAAAAAAAATCACAGTTCAGTTTGAAAAGTCTATTCTTTGTTTTTCAGCTTATTATTCCATATATGTAATATCTACTGTAAGGTAGCGTTTAGTTTGTTGGATACAGTGCTGCTCTACACTCTCTGAGGATCTGGCTTTGATCCCCACCACCACGAAAATGGGAGAAGGACGTAGCAATCCACTCTTGAACCAATCTTGAAACAATCAGCCACTGAAAACCCTGTGAGGGTTGCTATGAGTCAGACCTGACTCCACAGCACCTAACAACAACAACAACTATAATAACATGTTATATTTGGCTCTTATGGCATAGAGTAATATCTGTTAATAAAATTAAAAAGAGTCTTTGGGAATGTATCAGAATTTCCAGTTAGGAATATCACTTTAACCTGTTAATATACACTGTCCTATGTATAGGACAGCAGCAAATTTGTTGGATATTATTTCTCAGAATTAATATCAGACTCATGTTCATGCACATGTTATCACACTATATATAAATCTTATCTTCTGCCAGCTGCTTGCTTTTATATTTAGTCTAAAAGAAACTATAATGTGAACATTTCCTTACAGTCAGTTTACTGTCCCATAAATAGAACACCATGTATTAATGGGCTAAATTGAGCTTTGGCTTCTGGATTTTGAGATAACCTTGAGAACTTTGCTTTCATAAGTGGTTTCCACCTTAGTTAGGTCTCATGTAGTCTTTATAAAGTCCCAATTGGTAGATCCCACAGTACAACAGGGCCTAATGTCAAGTAGTCATATTAAGGTCACCCGTTTCTTTCATATTAGAGTTAAACTCTTCTGATAGAATAAAATAAGTGAAATAAAATAAGAATTATTTCATTTAGAAAGAGAATTTTGTAGGAGATATGATAAATATTTTACAATACAAACTATGAATTAAGGTGAATATAATCCTGTTCATCAATCCAAGAAAACTAAACTTTAGAATATTATTCACCACAAAATAAGAAACTTGAGAAATTCAGTAAATATATACAATGATTAAAATGTATATTGAGTCTATATGAGACTCAAATAATTTCTGAAAAATGGGTTTTGTTAGTAGTGTATAAGTTTAAAATTATAGAAAATATTAGTTAAACATGGTATATTAATTATCAATTATTAGAAAAATTATAGTTGTTTGGCATCTCTTCTTATAAATAGCATTGTGGGTGTGTGGGTGTGTATGTGTGTAGAGGAAAAGAAAAAGAAAAAGTATAGAATATGATGAATTTAGACTTGAATTTCAGTTCTACTTCATATTATCTCTTTGATCATGGACAAGATATTTATTTTCCATTTAATTATGGAGTAATCTAAATGAGTAGTTTTGAATTTAACGAGCTATGCCCTGAAAATCAGTTGTATAAGTTCTGACCTTTATTATATGTTCTGTAAATAATAGTTCTCCTCTTTTTTTCCATCACTTTCCTCTTCATCTTGGTCTTTTCATAATGAATGGTTAACTATGTCCTCTATAATAAATGTACATTGGGTCACTGTTAAAAATTCATGCACTTCTGAATGAATCAACTTTTGGTGCAATAGAGTACCTCTTACATTCAGTTTTAAGAAGGTAAAAATAATGTATAAAGTAACTACGTAAGTTGGTAGCTGAAACGTATAAATTGTTAGCAGCATAGTTAGCATTATTTTATATGCAAAATATATTTTTGTATCTATAGGTTTTCATTATAAAAGTGAAAAGACTGACCAGTTATAAAGCTTATTTGAAAAAGAAGAGTTGGAGTAAATAGATAAGTGGGTTATATATGGATATTACATATCATATAATATATATGAGCTGGGTTTTAGCTCAGTTGGTAGAGGGTGCTCCATACTTTCTAAGGAACCAAATTCAATCCCCAGCACTACAAAAATGGAAGAAGGATGTGACAATCCACTCCTGAAAAAAGTCCCAAAACAATCAGTCATTGAAAACCCTATGAGGGCTGCTATGAGTTGGGCAGAACTCGATGGCACCTAACAACAACAACAACAACAACATATATGTTGCATTATTTTGTCCAGCCTCAGTAATTTACTTGAATAATATACTAATATGGTGGGGTGAGTTTGGAGAATATTCAGTAGGTGCTCATGTAACTGTAAGTAAATAGAAATTGTCAGAATTTTGAGAGATTGTAATTATTGGAAATAATTGGCTGAGATAAAATTTTAAGTAATGTGCTTCTAAAAAGAAAAACAGTCATTTTCTAATACAATATTAACCATCCAACTCAAAATGTTATTAAGTAGTAATGTTCAAATAAACCAAACCAACTCTGGGAAAATGTAAGAAATTCCTTAGTAATCAATTGTAACTTTGATTTTTCTAAGAAACATGTAATTTTACGAGAAATTTTAGATTAAGTTATGATATTTTCTTGAATTACTTATGTCTTGGAATTACCTCTCTGACAATTCTGTGAAGTTTGAAGTTTAAAGGAAAATAACATTTTATATTAACTCAAAAAGTTTCCTCCCAAAAGGCCAACATTGAGATGATATAACAAAAAATTGTAACTAATTCAAATGTCTGTTTGGGACAATATATGTAATTAAGTTCTGTTTGTTTTTATCACAAAGCTTTCATCCCTGCTCACTAAACAAGCAAATGTAGTTCTCCATGGCTTATTATTAATATTATCAGTTACTGGCGTTAAAAACAGAGCTAAAGTTAAATCCGCCTGCAGCTGTAGCCCTGTGGCATCCGATCCCGTCAGATCTTGGAAGCTAAGCAGGGTCAGGCCTGGTTAGTATCTGGATGGGAGACCGCCTGGGAACACCAGAAGCTGTAGGCTTGGGAGAAGGACGTGGCAACCCCCTCCCAAAAATCAATCTGCCATTGAAAACCCTATGAACAGCAGAGAAGCATTGATAATAGTGTTTCCCCTGTTGTACAGAGGGTCGCTATGAGTTGGATACCGACTCGATGGTACCTAACAACAACAACAACAACAAGTTAAATTATAATAGTCTATATAATACTCTCTTCCTAGTGGAAACAACTTGGTACCCCCAATTATCTTTTTGATGATTTTTTTCTTTATTTTCAATGTTTCTTTTAAAAAGCAGCAAAATTTGCTGCTTTAGTTGTAGAGAAATAGGACTTTAACACAATGACCTTGAAAGCACATTGCATATATGACATTACTTAGTATTTTTAATTGAAAAAAATTGACCATTTTACCCAAAGAAGAGTTTTCTACTGAAAATATGACCATAATAATTCCAATATCAATGTTAACAATGCATTAAGTTCAGCTATATCCTAGTTTGGGGCAAATAGAAAATATTAACAAAGAATGACTTGCAGCTAAGCAAACGTTTTTTGTTCTATAAATCCATTTGGTATAACTCTTTTATAATCTTCATTGGCTGAGCTTATATGTGAAGTCTCCTAACACACTGAGGGGAAAATAATGAGATTCTATACAGATTGATTTTTTTAACATGCAGGAGATTTTAAAAAACACTCAGGGGAGTACTGAACACTAATTGGTAAAATGTAATACAAGAAAGGTCAATTTGTGTTTATGTAAATAAAGTACATCACACATTATACAGCAAACAGACTATGGACAAATTTGTTATCTTTTTTTCTCAAAGAAATATGTGACATTTTTTATCATGTTAAATTCCTATAATAACCTATGTCACTAATGAGATTTTTTTCAATGAGTCATATTATATCAGTTAGTAATCTTCATCAAGTAACAAAGGTCAAATGATGGTGATTTTTTTTAAATAGAGAAGTTTTTATTATTCTCTCATGTAATAGTTCTCACATAAGCAATTTAGAACTAACGTGCCACCTCCATGGTATTGTAAACCCAGGTTCCTTATTTCACTGTTCAGCTTCACACTGATAGTCTAAGACAATCATTTTGAGGAACTTTTGCCCACAGTTTTGTTGCTTTTAACAGCCCAATTCAGGAACTGCATATATCACTGCAGCTTGAAACCCGTCACATAGAATCTAGTCACAAAGATACATCTAGCCAGAAGATATGTGAAATACAAATTAAGCTGAACAACCACATACCCAAGTAAAACTTCTTGTGCTAATCAAGAATTGGAGAATAAATTTTGGATGGAAAAATAGTAATCTCTGCCAGACAGACCCAATTAACTATTGTGACTTTGTGCTTTGACATCTGTTAAGAAAAATCTCTGTTTAATTCTTTCAGTGCCATATTTATTTTGGCTATGTCTTAGAATTATTCTGCCAGAGGAATTTTAGAGTCAGTCTAAAATAAAACAAATAGATTTTTATTAGATTTCCATCAACATACAAATAATTTTGAGAGAGGAATTTATGTCTTTACAACATGATTTATTCCTACTCACTATTTAATGAAGACCTATGTGAAACTCTTGACTGTATTCCATTTATATTTTCTTTTTAGCTTTAGCTTCTCTTTATTAAACCACCTTAACTTTCTTATGAAGTTATTCTGTATATTAACTTTTGTTACTTTGAGGAATAAAATAGTTATTCTCAAAACTCAGGGCATTTACTGATATTTGTATAATGACTTAATAAAGCAGCTGCTATTGGATATTGATTTAACCTAAATACTTCAGTTGTATTTCTTTGCTATGCATTCCAGGAGTTATTTTTGTTCCACAAGGATCTATTTTTTTTTTCCTGGTTTTTGTCTCCTCACTTATAAAAATGGCAATCATGACCAAGATTATATTAATTATTAAATAAGAAAGGAGATGTTTATGTCTCTTGATATTATGTAAATGTTCCTATTTTTTGTTTTCACAATGTTAATACATTTTATTTGAGATAAATATTTTTTAAGTTATCTAAGAAAATAATTTATTGGAGAAGGGCATGGCAATCCACTCCTGAAGAAATCCTGAAACAATCAGTCATTGAAAACCCTATGAGGGTTGCTATGAGTTGGACTAAACGGCACCTAACAATTACAAGAAAATAATTTTTTCCAACCTTACTAGATTATCAGGAAGTACATACTGATTTTTACACCTTTCTCACAATATAGGATATTATCAAACTTTAGTTTTTTAGTTGATTTCAAATATACAATAGATTTCTTGATGTAATCACCTTTTCAATATGAGAGAAGTCTTTCTAAAAGATAGGATTTTGATAAGATTTTGGCATATGACTGAATTGCACTTGTTATTATTTTATTTAATGTTTCTAAAACAATAACCTTGACTAACTCTGGCCTATAGACTTAAATTGGGATTGTGTTTATTTGTTCTGTGTTTCATTGCTAGGGCATGTTTCACATGTATGCACAGATGCATATGCAAACTACACAAACACTGGCTTAGCCAAAAATCTACAAATTGAGAAGTTAAAAAGTGAAAATTTTGTACAGAGATAAAGCATTAAAAAGATAGCCCTATATATGATGAACCTGCAGCAGTAGCCCTGTGGCATCCGATCCCATCAGATCTCGGAAGCTAAGCAGGGTCGGGCCTGGTTAGTACCTGGATGGGAGACCGCCTGGGAACACCAGAAGCTGTAGGCTTGGGAGAAGGACCTGGCAACCCCCTCCCAAAAATCAATCTGCCATTGAAAACCCTATGAACAGCAGAAAAGCACTGACAATAGTGCTTCCCCTGTTGAACAGAGGGTCGCTATGAGTCGGATACCGACTTGACGGCACCTAACAACAACAACAACATATATGATGAACAGACCAGATGTGGATGAGGGGAAAGAATAAATGGAGAAACTTGAAAAACCGTATAGAAAGCTCTGATTTTTGAGAAAAATGCTCAAAGGCCCTTCTGTCCAATAGAGAAATACTGAGAGTCACTTGTATAATTTTAACTCACATAGTAGCAACATTGAAAAATAAACTGGTGAAATTATTTTTAGTAATGTACTATTAACCCAATATAGACAACTATTTTAATATGCAGTCAATATAAAAATTGAGATTTTCTTACTCTCCCTGCCTCCCGCCCTCCCTCCTTCCTTCTGCTCTCTAATTCTCTCCTTTTTTTCTTCTGCTCCTTTCTTCCCTCATACTTTTGATTCATTTCCTTCTATCTTTCATTTCTTAGTATGTCTTGTACTTGTATACTTATCGCATAACTTAATTTGCACTAGCTACATTTTGAGAAATCAGTAGCTGCTTGTGGCTAATGGCAGCTGTGTTATCTCAGGTTTTGATTTGTTGGCATAATTATCACTGTAATAATTCACCTCTGACCCATTTACACTGCTGTTTATATTCAATCTTATGTATACCTGAGGATATATGTCTTCATAATTTGAAAACTTGGGCAAGACACACTTCCTGAGATATAGGCTTTATTACTTAATCTATACATCACATAAGTTCTGGCAGATATTTTGCTCTTGGTGGATAGAGGTGGATTAGTTTTATATTCTATTAAATATTTCAACAATAAGTCAACACTTATGAAACTGGATGTAGATTTCAATAGCTTTTTCACTTAAAAGCCTTTATTTTCAATGAAGTTGTTTACTTATCAATTTTTTTTGTCAGGCACTTTCATGCCACCCTCCTTTTAAAGTAAAGCTTCTTTTAGTGCTCTCATGATGTAGAATAATGTATACATATTCTTTGAATAATAACATAAATAAAATCATTATGGAACTTTTAATTAGAAAATCAATTAAGACTAGCTGTGTTCCATTATCTTGCAAAGGTCTTTAATAATATTTATATAATCCTTCTTTCATCTCATGGAAGAGAGTTGGGAAAAAGCTAATCAAAATGGTCACGCAATTTTTTTCCTTTGAAAAATAAGACATATTGTTCAAAAGCCACTTACCAGCTCTGGTGCCCTGGTGCATGCCTGTACTTCCAACAACTTGGGGTCTGAGGCAATTTGATTGAAAGTTTGAGGCCAGAGGGAGCCTGTGAAACTTAGTGACATGCTGTCTCAAAGTGAAAATAAATAGATAAATAAATAAATGGATAAATAAATATATAAATAAATAAAGTAACCTATTGGAATAAGATAATTAAAAGTAAAGGCAAGGTCCCCTTGTCACTACCCAGTGCAAATACCATAAAAACTCATATAGCATCCAATAAAAATACCTAGGAATTATATATATTGCAAAAACATTCATTTTCATCCTAATGTCACAGGTTAAATGTTGTCATCTTAAAATAAACATAGTAAGTACATGAGCAACAAATCATTATTGGTTCTGCTTCTCCTAATGTTTAAATACATAGTGATTAAAACATTTACAGAGTTTTTCTTCTTTGAACTCAGTAAATTTGTCCCTTCCTCCACCTTTGCACCAAAGAACATTTTTTACCAAAATTTAAGTGTTATTTTTTCAAGGGATAACTGAGTTATGGTGACAGAAAATTATTTTGTATATAGAGTATCCTTTCCAATATAACTCTGTATAAAAATATGGCAAAATTTATATATTTCAATATAAAATTTTTTTCTTATTTTCTGGTTCCTATTACCAGAGATAACATGTGAGCATCTTGGTCTACATGCACTCCTGAATACATAATTATTTTTATTACTGGAAAGAAGCACATTGAATTCTTATGTCATCTTTGAGATTCCATCAATGGCATACGTTTTTGTGATCTTTCCTTAAAAAATATTGCATCTAAGAACATCAATAGCAGGCTTAAGATATTTTTCCAGGCTTCTGTGTGACTTTAATATTAATGTGGCTTTAAATTTGTGCTTCTGTATTATTGAACATATATGAAGTATATTGATGTTCTGAGTAGTGCTATTCTTACTTTAAATTTTGAAAGTATATAGCATAATGACTGAGATACTTTTAAATTAAAAGTCAATGTGTTGTTGTTGTTGTTGTTGTTGTTAGGTGCCGTCGAGTTGAGTCCGACTCATAGCGACCCTATGTACAGCAGATCAAAGCACTTGCCGATTCTGTGCCAGGCAAACAATCTTATTTATGTTTAAGACCATTGTGGCAGACACTGTGTTAATCCATCTGGTGGAGGGTTTTCTTCTTTTCTGTTGACCTGCCACTCTTGCAAACATGATGTCCTTCTCCAGGGATTGTTCTCTCCTGACTACATGTCCGAAATATGTAAGACGCAGTTTGGCCATTTTTGCTTCCCAGGAGCACTCTGGTTGTACCTCTTCTAGGAGAGATCTGTTGATTCTTTTGGCAGTCCATGGTATATTCAATAGACGTCTCCAGCACCACAGTTCAAAAGCATCAATCCTTTTTCTGTCTCTCTTGTTCAATGTCCAGCTTTCACAACCATATGATGCCACTGAAAATACCATGGCATGAGTCAGACGCACCTTCGTCTTCAATGTGACATCTTTGCTTTTCAATACTCTAAAGAGATCTTTTGCCACAGCTTTTCCTAGAGCAATGCGTCTTTGGATTTCTTGACTGCTG
>VMDO01031358.1:0-20196 GCA_007922755.1 Pedetes capensis
GGGGGGGGTGGGACCAGTGTGGGTAGTAGCAATACCTGCCTCCTGCTAAGTGCTGCCTGTGGGGCCGTCCTGAGTTACAATGTTGCACTAGCAGCATCTGGTCCGATTCTCACACCAGTTCTGTGAGTCAGTGCACAAGCTCCTCTGCTTCCCCGCTGCCTGGGTTTAAACAGCCTAATGAGAGCCAGAAGGCCATGTGCCTGAGACAAAGTCAGTGGCTTGTTGGTGGGCAGTGTCTGAGGAAGGACCTACCTGACTTGGATTCTGATCCTGCCTCTGCCACCTAAGGCATTTCTGTTGCGCTGGTGAGGGAAGGAGACCTCCGGAGGCACAGTCATTTCCCCAGGGCCACACAGCAGGCAAAGCAGCAGAGGGGTGTTTTGAGTCCGTGTGTTCATGTTGAAATCTACGCTCTTGCCATTGTGCCAAGGGGAATTGGAGGAGCTGATTGCGCAATGTGATTGCCAAAATGCTACGGCCATCTTAGTGGACATCAAGAGAAGTTTTGTGTCTGGAAGGCAGTGGAAGGTTCTGCTGTCCGGATTGGTTACCCCCAAGTGGGCAGTCTTCTGTAACTTTTGTACCTCATAGCTTAAGCTGACAGGTCCTGAAAATCCGACACTTCCCAGGAAGACAGTGGCCAGTGTGGTAAAGGAGTCATTTCAGGAACCCTCCAGGGTAGTTTCAGAATTGAGAGTCAAGATGGGCATGATTGTAACCCTAGTGACTCAGGAGGCAGAGGCAGGAGGATGTTAAGCTTAAGGCCCGAAGCAGCCTGTATAACTTAGCAAGACCCTGTCTCAAAATAAAGTAAGACATGGGTGGGGGTGCAGCCTAGTGGTAAACACTTGCAAGGGGTGTATGGGGCCCTGGGCTCTGCCCCCTAGCACCGCTGTTGGAAAGACATCAACGACAAGCTGGCTGACTAGAGGTGCCTGGTGCACTTCCCTCTATAACAAAGGCCCCAGAACAAAGAAAAAGCAGCTGCTTCCCTGGAGTGCTTGAGGCAGAGTGCCAGAGTAGAGCAGGGACGTGGCAGAGACGTTACAGGGCATGGAGATGCTGGGTGGCCTCACAGAGACGGGCACTAAGCCCACAGCATCTCTCGTCTTAAGATCAGCTCTGAATCAGGATGGGTTCCCTCAGTGGGGAGAAGGGAAGCAGGAGGCCTGCAGAGTCCCTGTTCACACCACAGACTCCTGAGGCATTCACTACTTGGAACCCTGCCACCTTATAGTCCCCGAGTCCGGTTTGGGGAAGTGCTGAGTTATCACACTGCTGTATTGCTCTGGAAAATGAGCCCAGGCCACCTCGTGTCCTCCTTGCCTAGGCTCTTGCTGTGCAGAGCTGTCTTTTTTTTTTTTTTTTTTTTGTGGGGTTGATCCCAGGGCCTTGTGCTTGCATGCTTTGCAAGCGCTGGACCACTGAGCTGCACCCCAGCCTTTTTTTTTTTTTTTTACTTTTTGAGACAGGGTCTTGCTAAGTTACGCAGACTGCCTCTGGTCTCGAACTTGCGATCCTCCTGGCTCTGCCTCCCAAGCCGCTGGGATTATAGGTGTGCGCCACCGTGCCCGGCTAGCAGTGATGTTTTTTAAGTGTGAGATTGGATGAGTCACGTCCCAGCCCAGTGCCCTCCTGTGACTCCACCTCATGCCTGGAGCGGGAGCCAGCGTTCTGGCAGTGGCCGCGGGACGCATTCGGGGCCCTTGAGTGATCTCCCATGCTCAGGCCACCTGCTCCCCCTGCCCCACCTGTTTCTGCCAATCAGCGGCCTGCTCTCAGCCCTGTACTCTGCCCAGGCCTCTGCAGTTGCCAGCAGGGCTGAGGGCGGGAGGTCCTCGGGCCCTGTCCCTCTGGCAGGGAGTAGGAGTGGAGTAAGTACTCGGTGAAAAGGCAGGAAATGAGAGCCACATTGACTTCTGGTGTTCGCATTGATAAACACAGGGGCCATTTGAATGCCTTTCTGACAGCACAAGTGTGCCAAGATGTTTGGCTCCGGGCATAATGAACCCTTCAAGGCACAGTCACTATTGAGGCACAGCGCTGCCTGTGGTACTGCCCTCCTGCTGCCCGGTGTCCTCGGGCTGCCTGCTGAATAGTGGCTTTCTTGTTCCACAGGCACTGCATTCATTATCCGCTTCATTTGCAATGACGACATTTACCCGGGAACTGCCAAGTTCTTACATCAGGACATCGACACGGCGCGAGGAATCCGGAACACTTTCTTTGAGTTTGAAACCGCCTTGGCCTGCGTGCCCTCTCTAGTGGATTGCCAAGTCACCGGTGAGCAAGAGGGAAAGTGTGGGTGTTTTTTTTTCAGTGTGTCTGCATGTGTGTTGGTTGCGTGCATAAGAATATGTGGACATGTCTGTGCATGTGCATTTGCTTATATTTGTGTGTGTGAGTGCAGAGGGTGCCAAAATGTATGCACAGCAACTGTATTAAAATTGTAATCATAGCCAGGTGCAGTGGCGCACGCCTGTAATCCCAGAGGCTCAGGAGGCGGAGGCGGGAGGATCGCAAGTTCGAGATCAGAGGCAGTCTGCTTCACTTAGCGAGATCCTGTCTCAAAAAGTAAAAGAAAAGTGGGCTGGGGGCACAGCTCAGTGGCCCAGCACTTGTAGAACATACAAGCATGAGGTCCTGGGTTCGACCTCCAGTACCAGAAAAAGAAAAAAGTTGTAATCATAGATACTGATAACAAAAGATGAATACAAATCACATTGGACTTCTGCAATTACAAGAGGTCACACCACACATTGTACCATATTTCAACTCAACCTCGAAAAGTCATATGTAAGCCGGGTGTGGTGGTGCATGCCTGTAATCCCAGCAACTTGGGAGGCGGAGGCAGGAGGATCACAAGTTCTAGATCAGAGGCAGGCTGCAGAATTTAGTGAGACCCTGTCTCAAAAAGTAAAAAAAAAAAAAAAAAAGGGCTGGAAATGGCAGCTCAGTGGTCCGGCACTTGCACAGCATGCCAGCGTGAGGCCCTGGGTTCAACCCCCAGTACATACCATAAAAAAGAAAGAAAGAAAGAAAGAAAGAAAGAAAGAAAGAAAGAAAAGTCATACTTAGATAATATACCTTAAAATATGTTTCCATTTCTTTGGCCCCTCGGTATTTGTGCACCTGGTGTATGTGCTTGGCTTTGGATTTGTGTTGCATCTTTTTATAAAGCGATGCTCAGAGTTATAATGTTTCTCCTGAAACAACCCTAGCTACACAGTTATTTTAAGCTGCGGTTTGGGGTTAGAAGCTGCTTGAAAACAATAAAGCCCAGAGGAAAGAAGAAACATACACACGTGTCAAAGCTAAATATTTGAGGAAGAAAAAAGGGAAAAGGCCTTAGCGCTCCCTCAGCGTTGCCCCAGAAGCCCGCAGCGTCCCCCAGCCGCCCGGTCTCTGCTCTTTCCTGTGAGCTCCGCAGTGCTGGCTTCCTCTTGAGGGAGAGTTTGGAAGGACCGAGAGGGTGCGTTTCTGTAAGCAGAGCCTCTCGGGTCCTGTGGATTTCCTCGTATCTTGCAGTTAGGGACACCCCGTGTGCACCCTGCCGTCTTTGCTTGGGTAGCAAGTGGTCCTGGAACTAAGGAGTCAGCAGGGTTCCAGCGCCTTCCTTGTGTTTCAGACTCGGCTGGAAATGAGTATGACCTGAGTGCCTTAAGCACAGTCCGGAAGCCGTGGACGGCCGTGGACACCTCTGTGGACGGGAAGAGGAGGACTTTCTACCTGAGCGTCTGCAATCCTCTCCCTTACATCCCCGGATGCCATGGTGAGTCTTCCGTTCAGTCCGATCTCATCGTTGGAGCGCGGTTCCACCCGAGGTCGGCCGCCTCTCCCAACCCCTCCTCGTGTCCTTTCAGGCAGCGCCGTGGGATCTTGCTTAGTGTCAGAAGACAACAGCTGGAACCTGGGTGTGGTGCAGATCAGTCCTCAGGTTGCAGCCAATGGGTCCGTGAGCATCCTCTACGTCAACGGTGACAAGTGTGGGAACCAGCGCTACTCCACCAGGATAACTTTTGAGTGCGCTCAGACGTCGGTATGTGTGCACGTTCGCTGCGCGGCCCACTCATGCCCTGTTTTCCTCTCGTGGCCTCATCTCCTGTGTCATTTAGAACTTTCCTGTGGTGGCAGGAGTTAGGGCCATCAGGAGGGTTTGGCTGGCATGCAGTCTCCCTCCAGGTCTTACGTGTTTCATAAAAGCTGTGTATTTGGCTCACGGAAGTTAAAGATTGCATATTAAGCGTGGCTGTCATTTCATTTTTTTTTTTTTTTTTTTTGCGGTACTGGGGGTTGAACCCGGGTCCTCGCGCTTGCATGCTCTGCAAGTGCTGGACCACTGAGCTGTGCCCCCAGCCCATTTTTTTATTTTTGAGACAGGGTCTCGGTCAGTGACACAGACTGCCTCTGGTCTCGAACTTGCGATTCTCCTGCCTCCGCCTCCCGAGCTGCTGGGATGACAGGCGTGCGCCACCACACCCGGCTTTTTAATTTCTTTTTTAAGTAGATAAATGGAAAGCGAAGTAAGAGATGGGTGTTTGTTGCAGGGATCGCCCACGTTCCAGCTTCTGGATGACTGTGAGTACGTGTTTGTCTGGAGGACGGTGGAGGCCTGCCCCGTGATCAGGGCGGAAGGTAAGCCCTCGGCCTGTTCTCAGGAGTTGCTGTAAGCACTCAGAGTAGGGACAGCCCGAACCAACGACCTCTTAGCAGGAAACCGTGTGATAATGGCCTCATGTGGGTTTGTGGGACACGAGTGGGTGGAAAACTTCGTGTCCTTGAGCTCACTTGCTCTGCCACCTTGGCTCGTTTTACCAGTGACCTTTTCCTTATGTACCTGGATTAATGGGCTTTTGGCGTCTCACACTTAAAAACCCTAATACGGGGCTGGGTGGGGTTTGGTTTGGTTGTTGAAGGGGGCTTTCATCCTGTGACTTAGACTTTTCTGGAAACGCTGTGCCAGGTGATTTATATTTATATATGTTGTTGTTAGGTGCTGTCGAGTCGGTATCCGACTCATAGCGATCCTCTGTACCACAGGGGAAACACTATTGTCAGTGCTTCTCACTGTTCATAGGGTTTTCAATGGCAGATTTATTTTTGGGAGGGGGTTGCCAGGTCCTTCTCCCAAGCCTACAGCTTCTGGTGTTCCCAGGCGGTCTCCCATCCAGGTACTAACCAGGCCTGACCCTGCTTAGCTTCCGAGATCTGACGGGATCGGATGCCACAGGGCTACGGCTGTAGGCATATATTTATATATACACAAAATAAAATAACATGGAGGCGGCTTTGGATGCCTACTTTAAGACGTTACTTACCTGACGAAAAATCAGAAACCATTTTGCTCGGAAGGGCGAGCACAGGCCCGGCAGCTATTCCCCTTGGCCTTGTGTGTGTTCTTGAAGGAGACAACTGCCAGGTGAAGGACCCCAGGCACGGCAACCTGTATGACCTGAAGCCGCTGGCCCTCAATGACACCATCGTGCGTGCCGGCGAGTACACCTACTACCTCCGGGTCTGCGGGAAGCTGTCCTCGGACGTCTGCCCCACCCACGACAGGTCCAAGATGGTCTCATCTTGCCAGGAAAAGCGGGGACCACAGGGGTTCCAGAAGGTGGCAGGTACTGTTGGTTTTCCTTTGGTTTTCGCTGCCCAAGGTGGAATTAAAACGTTGAGATGTTACACCAAAGGTCACATTTTTCTGGCGTGGGAAGAATGAGTGCTGTGTTCTGGACAAGGAACGTGTGCAGGATGTTTCTGATGTCACTGATGACGATGCATCCTAACGAGTGTCATCAGAGTGTGTTTCTAACTCTGAGGTCATAGTTCTTTTCTTTTTTTCTTTTTTTTTTTTTTGCGGTACTGGGGGCTGAACCCAGGGCCTCACTCCTGCATGCTCTACAAGTGCTGGACCACTGAGCTGTGCCCCCAGCCCATTTTTTTTTTTTCCTTTTTTTGAGACAGGGTCTCACTACGTTACGCAGACTGCCTCTGGTCTCGAACTTGCGATCCTCCTGCCTCCGCCTCCCAAGCCGCTGGGATTACAGGTGTGCACCACCACGCCTGGCATAGTTCTTTCTTTATGACAGTTTTGGCCATTGTTGTTGTCTTTAAGTTCCGTCAAGTCCCTGTCTGACTCATAGCGATGCTTTGTACAACAGATGAAACACTGTTGCCAGTGCTTCTCTGCTGTTCATAGGGCCTTCAGTGGCTGATTGTTTTGGGAGTGGGTTGCTGGGTCCTTCTCCCAAGCCTACAGCACCTGGCGTTCCCAGGTGGTCTCCCATCTGACTAGTAACCAGGCCCAACCCTGCTTAGCTTTCGAGATCTGACAGGATCAGATGCCACAGTGGTATGACTGCAAGCTTGGCCCATAGAACTAGCCATTAATGGGTGTTTTCACGTGGTACTTTCTAGGGCTGAGGCAAAGAGGACACCTTCAGTATAGGGGTCGGCCAAGAAGTTGATAGGGCAATTGGGTGTCATGATGCACACCTATAACCTTACCACTCACCTGGGATTGTTGGAGGTCAGTTACCCCAGGCTATTTTGCGAGAGACTGTCTCAAAACCACCACGACAATAACAACAACAACAAAACCCCAAACAGGTGAAGACCATTGGTCATTCACGCCATCTCAGCACTTGGCTCAGGTTTAAACCAGTTTAAAAACTTTTCAAAAAGAGGTGGAAGTAGCTGCTGGGTATGGGCACCTGTAGCAGCCACACAGGAAGTGCAGTTCTCTCACAGATCGGCCTCTGGTGGTGACATGTCACCCCGCTGTGGTTACTCTGTCAGGCTGCATCTGTGGGGAGGAGGGGCCTGGCTCTCTCCCTCCTGCAGTGTGACGTGGTAAGGAGTGGGTGGTCCGGGGATGGTGGGCCACAGGTGCCTCATCCTGTGTTCAGAGTGCGTGATGTGGTGCATCTTAGGACAGGCGTGGCAGCGTGGGGCAGCGAGGGACTTCCGGTACCAAGCCTTGTCGCCTGTGCTTCTTCTCGGACAGGTCTCCTTTCTCAGAGGCTGACCTACGAAAACGGGTTGTTGAAAATTAACTACACCGGCGGGGATACCTGCCACCAGGTGTACAAGCGGTCCACCACCATCTTTTTCTACTGCGACCGGAGCACGCAGAAGGTACGCACGCCGGCCGCCCCCAGAGAGACTCCTGCCGTCTTCTGAGCTGCCATCATCTTCACGGAATGAGTCTGCTTTCAGCTCTCAAAAATACCTCCTGGTGCCTTAGTTTAAAACACAGTATTTACTAAAAATAGGTTCAGACCTCCATTAGTCTGCGTGGTGTTTTTTTTTTTTTTTTTTTTTTTTTTTTTTGTGGTATTAGGGGTTGAACCCAGGGCCTCATGCTTGCATGCTTTGCAAATGCTGGACCACTGAGCTGCACCTTCAGCCCATTTTTTGCCTTTTTGAGACAGGGTCTCGTTAAGTTATGCAGACTGCCTCTGGTCTTGAATTTGCGATCTGCCTGGCTCTCTGCATGGGTTTTAATGGACAGAGCCATCCCTCGCTGGTACCCTTCTGTGGGACTCCAACTGTGAGCCAGCGGAAGCTGTGTCTTCCCATATTTACGTGTGTCCGTCTTCCCTCTTCCAGCCAGTGTTCCTGAGGGAGACTTTCGACTGCTCCTACTTGTTCGAGTGGCGAACTCAGTACGCCTGCCCGCCTTTCAACGTGACCGAGTGTTCCTTCAAGTAAGTTGGTGTGTGCGTGGACTCTGGGGCGGTCAGACGAACTTGGTATGACTTTGCCTTAATAACTAATGATCTGAATAACAGGATCAGATTAATCAGTTCATTTTCCTAGGCCTCAGTTCCCTAATATGAAAGCGAGGACTCAGGTTAGCACCCGGATCGTCATACCTTTGACGGTCTGTGATTTATTTCTGCGTCAGAGGCACATGGGGAAGTGACAGGAGTGAAGGAGTGCATCAGATGCAGTGGGGGCTGGGTGCCCCTTCCTCAGACACTGTGTGCATTGGGGACATAGTTATGAGGACAGTGTGGCCCTCCCTCTCTGTCCTTACAGTGTGGAGAAGGTGGTGGAGGGTGCACGGATGTGTGGCCAGTGAGGGAGCCTGAGGGAGTGACGCCACCCTCCCAGCTCTCAGGGTCCCCCTTGCCCTCTGGTCTCTTTGTTCCCTGTGACCCCAGCACGTTCCCAGGATAATGTGGAGGTCTCCGTGGTGTGTGGGTTTCCACAGATCACTCTTGGAACTTCACCAAGTGGACACCTGGAGTCCTATCCCTGGGGACACTGGTTCTGCATTGTGAAGGGCTCCACAGGCCGCTCTGAGGCATGAGGAGCCATGTAGTCAAGCCCTACTGTCCTGGGAAAAGTACTGTTGTTTCTTTATTTCTTTCCAGCCTTCCTTGTGGCATCATTCGTGTTTTATGAAGGTGGAATAATTTAAGTTTCAGTAGTGTTTATAGATGAACATTTAATCGTTTTGTTTTGTAATTTTAAATCATGATTTTAGTAATGTTACTTTTTCTGGTTCGTATTTTACGAATATTTTCATGTGAAGCAAATTCATTTTGCATTTCTTTTTCTCTTTTTCTTTCTCCTTTTCTTTTTTCCCCTCCCTCCCTTCTTACCTTCATTCTTTCTTTTCTTCCTTCCCTCCCTCCCTCCCTTCTTACTTCCTTTTTTACTTCTTTCCCTCCTTCCCTCCTTTCTCCCTCCCTCCCTCCCTTCCTTCCTCGCCTTTCTCCTTTTATTTTTTTGCAGTGAGTACTAGGAGATGAGCCCTGGGTGCTTTTCCACTGAGCTGCTGTGTTCACCATCTTATGTTTTCTTGTGTGTATGTGTGTGTGTGTGTACACACGCACACACACACACACACATATACACACACATGTTGTGTGTGCCGTCGAGTCGGTATCCGACTCATAGTGACCCTCATAGGGTTTTCCATGGCTGACTGTTTTGGGATTGCCTTGGGAGTGGGTTGCCAGGCCCTTCTCCCATTTTTGCGGTGCTGGGAATTGAACTTAGGACCTCAGAGACTGCAGCACAGTGCTCTACCAACTGAGCTAAATCCCAGCCATATATATACATATACAGTATGTATGTATGCCACACAGTTATTACAGCACCCAAGAAACTTTCTAGCGGTAAAAGCAAGGAAAACAGTAAGAACAACTGAATTTAAAATTAACTCATTGCTATCTATGAAAGCCGCGTACCTGTGTCTGAATTGGCCCTTCACCGTGGTGCCGGAACTGATAAATACATTTGCATTATTTCCTATGGGAAAAAGTGCTCAGCACGGGGACGCGTCGGTACTCACAGCCTCCAGTGTGGATGGTGGCGGGGTGCTCAGGCACCACTGCGCCTGACCTTGTTACGCTGAGCCTTGGCGTTGACCTCAGCTTGAAGCTGTGTTGTTGCTCACTCTGCCTGGGGCTGAAGAGAGGCCCTGAGTGAGGTTCTGTCCCTGGGTGAGCTCTGACCCGCAGGACTGTCAGGCACAGACCAAAATGCCTAAGCCTTTCTGGGCAGATGCCACAGGTGTCCCTGGAGCTAACCTGGACCTGACCACGCCTTCTCCTCTCTGCAGGGACGAGGCTGGCAACTTCTTTGACCTCTCACCCTTGTCGCGGTACAGCGACAACTGGGAGGCCGTGACCGGGACGGGGGCCACGGAGCACTACATCATCAACGTGTGCAAGTCCCTGTCCCCGCAGGCCGGCTCTGGTGAGAGGCGCCCCTCACAGGGTGGCGGCCAGGGCGAGCCTTGTGGGGAGGGCCGAGGACAGTGGCCGGGTTCTGTGGCTCAGGGGTGCTCTGAGGGTCTTAGTGACTGATCCCGTGGTGGGGCCCCAACTCAGTTGATGCCGAGGGCTCTGCTGGGAACGTGGTAACCCTTTCTGAATGTGAGGACATGGAGGTGGGTAGGGGGAAGGGGGACAAGTCATTCTTTTTTTTCTTTTTTTATTGGAAGTTTTTAATGTACACCTTAATGTGATTCATTCTGACATGCTTTTCATTGTGGCATTTCCATATATGCATTTTGATGTACATTATTCATATAGGTGCCCCTTTACCCTCTTGTATGCTTCCCCCGCTCCCACCCTCCCCATCTAAGTCTTCTCTGTCATTTACTTGGTAATATTTTTCTATATGTCCTTGGGTTCCAGTTCTGTTTAAGATAGAAACTTTTCCTGTAGTGAACTTTGTTTTTATCTTGTCAGAACAATTGCACGCATTTTCTAGACCATTTATATTGACACCATTCTTAGCAATTTTTTTTTGTTTTGTTTGGATCCAACCTTTGAGTAGGATTTTTCCTTCTTATAATTTTGATTCAGCTCCCACCTATGAGTGAGAACATGTGGTGTTTCTCTTTCTGAGCTTGTGTTCGTTCACTTAAAATAATTTTCTCTAATTCCATCCATTTTGCTGCGAATGTCCTTTGGGGCAAGTCATTTTGAGCGAGGCGGGAGACAGGAGGAGAGCAGAGGCTCTGGGGTGGCCCGCTGTGTTTACTGAGGGGCCCTTGCGCCATGTCCGGACCAGCTCTCCAGGCCCTGGGGCTGGGGTGGAGACCAGGAGGCAGGGGGCTATGTGGGACCAGCAGCATTCCCACGCGTTCTCCTGGAATCCTGGGGAGGAAACTCCCTGGGTTCCCTGGAGAAGGACAGGGTCCCGCCCACCCGGTGCACGGCTCAGCTCAGGGGCGCTACTTTAACTGCAGAAAGTGCGGTGTGCGGCCATGGCCCACTTCCCCTTACTGGGTCGTGCTGGGTGGCCTGTGACGCCGTGGTCCTGCCCTGTGGTGTGGGACTGGTTCTTCCCTTGGGACAGATGGCACAGGTGTTTGGGGACTAAGACCTTGGCAGTTACCGGTAACTTCTTAAATGAAAAGCACATGAAGTGGGGTATGGTTGTGCACACCGGTAATCCCAGCACTCAGGAGGTGGAGGCAGGAGGATCACAAGTTCGAGCCCAGAGGTAGCCTGTGCAATTTAGTAAGATCCTGCCTCAAGATAAAAATTTTTTAAAAGTGGCCTGGGAGTGCAGCTCAGTGGACAGTGCAGCCCTTGGAAAGTAATCCCAAGTGGCTCCGGAGGTGGAAGCAGGAGGATCACGTTTCAGGCCATAGGCAGCCTACGCAACTTTGCAAGACCCTGTGTCAAAATGAAGAGTTAGAAAGGGGCAGGGGCTGGGAGCGCAGCTTAATGGTAGAGCACTTGCCTGGCTTATGCAAGGTGCTGCCCTAGTCCTGGAAAAGAAAAAGGCTCCATTGGGTTAGTGGAGGCTTCCTCGTTTAGAAATGATGCAGACTGTTGCATCCTGGGTACCCTGCCCCACCACCCCTCATGCCTGCCATGCCCTGTCCGTGGTAGAACAGTGTTAAATGAGTGAAAAACTGACTTGATGGCAGTGTTGACTGACTGACTGACTGCCTAGTGAGAGAAGTGGATATTTGGGAGTGACTGTTGGGAAGAACGGGGCTGAGCTTCTGGAACAGTCTGCCGGGTTCTACTCTGCAGAGTCCCCCCCAGGTAACTTGTGTCTCATCACGTTGCAGAGCCCTGCCCTTCGGAGGCCGCTGTGTGTCTGCTGGACAGCTCCAAGCCGGTGAACCTTGGCAAAGTGAGGGACGGTCCTCAGCAGGTAGATGGGGTGACCGTGCTGAAGTACATGGACGGCGATTTGTGTCCAGACGGGATTCGGAGAAGGTCAACCACCATCCGGTTCACCTGCAGCGAGAGCCAAATAGTGAGTGACGCGGCTTCTCGGCCCCTGCATACGTGGCTTCCGGGACGGTGCAGGTCCACGGGCCAGTGAGACCGGTGTCCTGGTTCTCCTGGGGTGTGAGCTGAAATGCTCAGGATGGCACGGCTGGAGTAAGAGCCGGGTCGCCGTGGTCTGTGAGCTGGTGGATGTGCGTCCCCTGTGGTTTGTGAGGTGATCAGCCTGACAGTTCCAGGCTTGGAATTCGTGGGTGCTCTCTAGAGTCAGGGCTGGGATTTAGCTCAGTTGGTAGAGCACTGCTCTGCAGTCTCTGAGGTCCTGAGTTCGATTCCCAGCACTGCAAAAATGGGAGAAGGATGTGGCAATCCACTCCCAAAGCAATCCCCAAACAATCTGCCATTGAAAACCCTATGGGGGTCGCTATGAGTCGGACACGACTCGATGGCACCTAACAACAACAACAACCCTAAGTCAGACTGAGATCCACTAAAGGCCATAAAAGAAGCCGGCACTCGACACCGTGCCCTGTCCTCATGGAGGCAGCTTGGGAAGGGTAGCCAGGTGGGCCGACCCAGGTCCAAGGTGCCTCTTCTTCTTCCCAGCTATGAGCCTGGGTCACTGCTCCAGCGTCTGGGCTGATGACCCTCTGAAGCCTGGCCAGGGCTGTCTTGCCATTTGTGAGGTGTAGAGAGGCATGGGAGGTGCCGGTGCCACTGCTGTGGACAGAAGGGCACCCCCAGGGGCTGGTCTTCCCCGGTAGTTGCCTGGTGTGTGCGTCCTGCGGGTGTTGACCTTGTGAGTGGTTTCTCCGTGAGATGCAGGGTGCCGTGTGCTGCAGTGCATGCGCAGTTATAGCCGGGTGTGTGTTGGGGGGAGTTCCGCCTGGAGTGTTAGCACGGCGTGCCCAGCCCTCTCAGCTGGGTTGTGGCCACAGCAAGGGGAGCTCGGGGAGCCGAGCCTCCCTCCCACCCGGGCCAGCAGCTGAGACTCCTCCTAGCAGCAAGGCTTGGCCAGCTGTTGGCGCTTCTGCACCGGCTCACCTGACCCGTTGGCCTTCTCCTGTCCCTCGGAGCAAGCGGCTCATGGCCTGGGGCCAGCACACCGCCCAACACAGGAGGGAGAAGCTGGGTGGAGGGCCAGGGGGTCGCCCGAGGGTCTGGGGCGCTGGACTGCAGTGGGGGTGTGGGGACCTGGGTTGGTTGGAGAGAGAATGCTGCTGAGTGAGTCGCCCTGGTCCGTGTGGATGCAACGTGTCAGCCCAGCAAGCTGTAGTCAACACAGGAGGGAGAAGCTGGGTGGAGGGCAGGGGCTTGCACGGGGGTCAGGGGCACTGGACTACAGTGGGGGCGTGGGGACCTGGGTGGGCGGGAGAATCCTGCTGAGTGAGTCGCCCTGGTCTGTGCGGATGCAATGCGTCAGCCCAGCGAGCTGTCATCAGTGCCCCAGGAGGACTGGTAGGGGAAGGGTTGGTTCTCTCGGTGGGTCTTTGCTCACTCGTGTCCCAGGGCCGTCCGTGGGAGCCTTCCAGGCCTCTCAGCTTGCCCTGAGCGTGCTTGGCTGCCCTGCCCGTATGATGCCCACGGGGTGCCTCGCCCCAGGGCCTTGCCTTGTCCTTCTCCGGCCCTGCCCTCGCCCCAGAGAGACCCCGCAGGCCTCTCCTTTGCTTGCGGGGTTCCGCCACCTGTCCTCCCGGGTGAGGTCTGGCCAGTCCTACCCGCCGGCTCGCGTGACGCAGGGTCTCTGCTCGTTGCAGAGCTCCAGGCCTTTGTTCGTGAGCGCCGTGCAGGACTGCGAGTACACCTTCTCCTGGCCCACGGCCGCCGCCTGTGCCGTGAGGAGCAACATGCACGACGACTGCCAGGTTGCCAACCCCAGCACAGGTGAGCCCCGGTAGCTCGCTCCCTGGCATCGGCAGGGCTCCCCAAGCCCCTGCCCCAGCCTGGGCGATGCGCCCCTGGCTGCCTACGCTGACCCCGCCAGCCGTTCCAGGCCAGGCCCTCCAGCCGGGCCTCCTTTGCTGCCAACCTGGCACTCGGCCAGAAGGCTGCTGTCCTCCTCCGTCCTGCGTGCCCAGGAAGGCATGGGAGGGGGTCCGTAGCAGCTAAAGACATGGTCAGGTCTCCCTAGGCCCACGGGAATCCTAGGGCCGCTGTGGTAGGACCAGGGAGGAGCAGAGGCTGGGAGCCACGATCTTTAGGTCAGGACGGGTAAGCTCACGAATTCAGGGGCTGATGGTCACATGAGAGGGACTAGCTGCTCGGAGCGTTTTGGGGCACCATCCGTGAGGACAGGAGTACACAGTGGCACAGAGCTGGTGGGGTCTGTGGGACCTGGCCGGTGACCAGGCCTCCCGAGGCCGAGCTCCCTGCGATCCCTTCGCCCCGCAGGACACCTGTTCGACCTGACCTCCCTAAGTGGCAGAGCGGGCTTCACGGCGGCTTACAGCGAGAAGGGCCTGGTCTTCATGAGCATCTGCGGGGAGAATGAGAACTGCGCCCCCGGAGTGGGTGAGTGCCGCAGCCGCCCCCGGCCTGCCTGGCTCTGCTGCCCCCAGGGCTGGCGTCCCCTCCATCTGGCCGCCATGAGCCAGTGGCAGCGATGAGGGGAACCGAGATCCACCTCTGATCTCCCGGTAGTTGGGAAGTAGGGGACTGGGCGGTGGAGTGTTTGTGGTGTATCAGGAGCTAAGACTAGACGGGAGCAGCAATGAGGGGAGCTGAGATCCACCCCTGGTCTCCCAGTAGTTGGGAAGTAGGCGGCTGGGCAGTGGAGTGTTTGCGGAGTATCAGGAGCTAAGACTAGAGGGGAGCAGCAATGAGGGGAGCCGAGATCCACCCCTGGTCTCCCAGTAGTTGGGAAGTAGGCGGCTGGGCAGTGGAGTATTTGCGGAGTATCAGGAGCTAAGACTAGATGGGAGCAGCAATGAGGGGAGCCGAGATCCACCCTTGATCTCCCGGTAGTTGGGAAGTAGGCGGCTGGGCGGTGGAGTGTTTGCGGAGTATCAGGAGCTAAGACTAGACGGGAGCCTCACAATGACCGGGTCTGGCTGGGGGGCGTCCGGGCAGTTCCCTCAGAAGACTGGCGACTGCGCCCCTAACCCGCGCTCTCTTGCTCCCTCCCTGCCGCGCAGGGGCCTGCTTCGGACAGACCCGGATCAGCGTGGGCAAGGCCAGCAAGAGGCTGAGCTACGTGGATCAGGTCTTGCAGCTGGTGTATGAGGAAGGCTCCCCGTGCCCCTCCAAGTCCGGCCTACGCTATAAGAGCGTCATCAGCTTCGTGTGCAGGCCTGAGAGCGGGCCCACCAACAGGCCCATGCTCATCTCCCTGGACAAGCAGACGTGCACCCTCTTCTTCTCCTGGCACACGCCCCTGGCCTGTGAGCAAGTGGTGAGTGAGCCGGGCCCGTGCCGCTGCACCCGGGCCCTGTGCTGGGTCCCCTGCACGGCAGCTGCCCCAGAGGGCACCTAGCCGACTGTCCAAGTGATAAAGGGCCCACAGGCCCGCAGCAGCAAAGTGTTTTGCAACCTTAATCTCTCCTTTGTGCTTTTATAATTGTTCGGCTTTTAAATTCTGGTTCTTTTTTTTTTTGTTGTTGTTGTTGTTGTTTGTGGTACTGGGGGTTGAACCCAGGGCCTCGTGCCTGCATGCTCTGCAAGTGCTGGGCCACTGAGCTGCACCCCAGCCTTTTTTTTTTTTTTTTACTTTTTGAGACAGGGTCTCACTAAGTTACGCAGACTGCCTCTGGTCTCAAACTTGTGATCCTCCTGCCTCCACCTCCTAAACCACTGGGATTACAGGCATGCGCCACTGTGCCCGGCATTTTTTTTTTTTTTTTCTTTTTTGAGACAGGGTTCTCGAAGTTACACAGACTGCAAAGTGTTTTGCAACCTTAATCTCCCCTTTGTGTTTTTGTAATCATTCAGCTTCTAAATTTTGTTTGTTTGTTTGTTTGTTTTGTTTTACAGTACTGGGGGTTGAACTCAGGGCCTCACGCTTGCATGCTTTGCAAGTGCTGGACCACTGAGCTGCACCCCAGCCTTTTTTTTTTTTTAACTTTTTGAGGCAGGGTCTCATTAAGTTACACAGACTGCCTCTGGTCTCAAACTTGCGATCCTCCTGCCTCCGCCTCCCGAGCCGCTGGGATTACAGGCATGTGCCACCAAGCCCAGCTTTTTTTTGCTTTTTTGAGACAGGGTCTCTCAAAGTTATCCAGATAGACTCTGGTCTCGAACTTGCGATCTTCCTGCTTCCGCTTCCCCAGCTGCTGGGATTAGAGGCGTGCGCCGCGCCCAGCATTAGGTTTTAAATTCTTATGGATGATAACCATGATGATCGTTAGAGAAAACGGTTGGCAGACTCAGATGCGGTCTCTCCTGTTTAACAGACAGAGTGTTCCGTGAGGAACGGAAGCTCCATCATCGACTTGTCCCCTCTCATCCACCGCACCGGCGGCTACGAAGCCTATGATGAAAGTGAAGATGACACTTCTGATATGAACCCTGATTTCTACATCAACATCTGCCAGCCCCTGAACCCCATGCACGGAATACCCTGTCCTGCTGGCACTGCCGTGTGCAAAGTTCCCATCAGCGGGCCACCTATCGTAAGTGGGGAAAGTCTCGGGGGGATTCTTTGCAACACATAGAGCAGCAACCTGCATGGTGTGCTTCCTGCTTCCAGTGGAGAATAATGTGAGCAGAAAGCATGGAGAAGCAGCTGGGACTGTGTCTGTTTTAGGTGCCTGAGAAGGTTAACGTAACAGCTTGTGCACTGGACTACCAGCTGATGATGGTGGCCAGAAAGTCTGAGCTGTGCTAGAAAATGTGGACACATAGTACAGACACACCTTTCTGGATCATGTTAGGAGCCCCAGGGATGACCCTGATCAAGTGAGGTGTTCCACAAACTGGCAAGAAAGAACATCGGCATAGCTTGTTTTTTGTCTGTTTGAAGTACTTTGTACAATTAAAACTCTTGTGAAATGCAAGCGCTTTGTTTGGTAATGAGTCTTAACTAAGAACAAGAGCATGTTTGCTAATAGGTTAAGATTCTACCTTGAATGCTTTGGTTTTACACTAGCACTTTTTAGTATGGATTTGGGTCTTTGAAATTTGTCTCCATGAGTTATTCACGTCTTGTCAAATCTTGGGACGTTTGAATAGTTTAAATGTATCTCAATTGTCTGTGCTTATGTATATATTGGGCTGGGATTTAGCTCAGTGGGTAGAGCGCTGCGCTACAGTCTCTGAGGTCCCGAGTTCAATTCCCAGCACCACAAAAAATGGGAGAAGGGCCTGGCAATCCACTCCCAAGGCAATCCTGAAGCACTCAGCCATTGAAAACCCTATGAGGACGGCACCTAACAACAACAACAATGTATATATTGACTCCATGCTTCAACAGGCACATTCTGTTGTAGGACATCTAGATATGTGGGGCTTTTTTTTTTTTTCTTTTTTTTTTTTTGTTTGTTTTGGGAGCTCTCAGTGGTTAAATCCAGGGCCTCACACATGCTAAGCAAGCGCTCTACCCCTGAGTTGCATCCCTGCCCCTTTTTAAATTTTTCTTTTGAGACATAATCTAAGTTGTGCAGGCTGCCTCTGACCTTGAATTGGGATCCTCCTGCCTCTGCCCTCCCAAGTTGCTGGGATCACAGGTGTGTGCCACAGTACCCAGCTAGATGTCCTTTTGAAGGATGGATGCTACATGTAGCATTGGCACAGAAACATGGTGGGGCGAGCGGGGAACTAACAGAGCTACTACAGTAAGAGGGGAACAGAGGGCCTGCGTGACCCCAGTGTTAACATGAAGCACTTTAGTCACAGCCTGGCAGGGCAGGTTCGGGAACTTCAATTGTGAATCCTTTTCTAAGAGGTTCGATCGGCTGAATTCTCCTCCTCGGCTGTCCTGTGTCAGATTTTAAAATTCTGATGTAAGTTCTCGATTGGAGACGTTATCTTGTCATGTCATCTTCATACGTCCCTTAGTGATTAATGAAGCAGCTTGCAGCTGAGAACAAAGTCACGCGGAGAAGCATATATGTATGCACACGCAGACACACCCATGCTGACTTGCACACACACATGCACACATACACTCATGTGCACACACACACTTACACGTATTTGTCACATACGCCCTGCCTGGCCATTTACCTTCATTTCATTTGTTTGCCTATTTACTCAGAAGTATTTATTGAGCAGCCACTACATGTCGCAGGCTGATGCTAAGCAATAAAAATTAGTGAACAAGACCTGCCCACTCAGAGACATAACCGACAAGCCCTGCCAAGCCAAGTAAAATGGGCAGTCCTGGGGCAGTGGGGGCAGGTCAGCATGGGGGACTGCATACAGCATGTTGCTTGGCTCTTGTCTTCCACTATCAAAGTGGCAACCTTGATATGCGTGGAAAGAGAAATTCCTATTGCTTGTTGTTAGGTGCCGTTGAGTCCAGTCCAACTCAAGCGACCCTCATAGGGTTTTCAATGGCTGACTGTTTCGGGATTTCCTTGGGAGTGGGTTGCCACGTCCTTCTCCCATTTTGCAGTGCTGGGAATCGAACTTGGGACCTCAGAGACTGCAGAGCATCGCTCTACCAACTGAGCTAAATCCCAGCCCCCTTCTATTGCTTAGCATCTGAAAATCGAACATGATTGGAAATACCCTTAGGTCCCAAATTAATAACTACACCCCAGGGAGATTTTTCCATAGAATTTCTGCATCCAGACGTCCCTCTAGAGTTTGTATTGATGCAGTTTCTTTAGACGCTATTCATCATCAGACTGGATGAAGTTTTATATTCATAATTCTGTGTTGGCTCTCGTTTTGCTAACCTTCAGGATGGTTTCCTGAAATGTTATTTGCTTTGTCATTTATTTTAGGACATTGGCCGGGTCGCAGGCCCTCCGATACTAAATCCTGTAGCGAATGAAATCTACCTGAACTTTGAAAGCACCACCCCTTGCCTAGCAGACAAGCACTTCAACTACACCTCGCTCATCGCGTTTCACTGCAGGAGAGGCGTCAGCATGGTGAGTGTCCCGCCAGGTAGGGTCCGGATGCCCAGCTGCAGAGCGGCGAGCAGGGCTGAATGACCATAGGGTGCATTTCAAGTTTGGTAACATGTGCCTTCGTGGTGCATCTGTACAATGTAAAAGCATGAATCGAGGCACGAGGAAGCTCACCCCGAGTGGATAGCATGAGCAGTTTGCTGCAATTCAAAAACATGGAACATTTGAATGTAGAAATGACATGCAGCATTAACTCTGCTGTACATAGGGTTGCTATGAGTCGGACTCGACTCGACGGCACCTGACAACAACCAATGACATGTGAAAGGGCCATACAACTTTATTTTTTTTAAAACCATAACATTGTCGATTTTCTTCTTCTTGGGAAATCAAGCTTTTCAACTGCCATAATTCTGGACAGAGGCTAAATTCAGAAGTCAGCAAAGAACGAAAGACATCTGGGGCCAATCTGGCTACAGGGAAGTAGAATGTTTTACAGTGAGGCACTCACTCGCTTCTATCTTTTGAGCATTTAAAAATTAACATCAGCTTCCATTGTAATGAGAAACATTCTGTGAGAAAGTTTTTCCTTCACGTTCTCTTGACCGCCACTGCAGTGAGGAGATAGATTGGGAGGGCCCAGTGCTGCCCCACAGTGATGGGGGTGACTTTGCAGAAGCACAGTTGATGGTAGCTGCTACTCAGGTGTGTGGCTCTGCCCAAGTGGTGAGGTCCGCAGCCCTGGCCTGCACCTCAAGGTCCAGGAAGGCTCCTTTGGTGTTGGGGTTTTTGACTCTAGCCCGGCTAAAGTTAAGGCCAAACCCTCGACATAAACACATGGCCGGTGTCGGGAAAGAAGGACCTCGGGAGACCTTCAGAGGTTGGAGAAGAACAGGGAAGGTTTATTGGGGTGCTCCCCTTATGGAGAGCAAGGAGCAGGCAGCCCCTATAGAGCAAGGCTCTACCCCTTTAAGTGCTGGCTCTATGCCTGCAGCATTCTATGTGCTGGTACAGTTCAGCCTTAAAGGCACAGCCACAGCCGCTGGTGTTCAGTTGAGGTCCGATGGTCTTGACTCTCGCGGCTCGCCTTCTTTACCCTCCTCCTTCCCAAGGATGGGAGGAGTTGGGAGGCTCTTCGTGGCTTGCTAGATGCCTTCGGCTCTTCGGGGCCCTGGGCTTGATCTCGCCGGCTTGCTAGATGGTCTTGCAGGAGTAGGGAGCGCTGGTCCAGGTGATGAGGTTCAGGAGATGGTCAAAGAGGTCAGGATCAGTGGTGCTACAGGAGGTCATAGGGTGAAGATGGGGTCCAGGAGCCCTGCTTTTATAGGGTCCTGGAAGGGTCACATGGTGGGGTTCAGCCAATCGGGGCACACAACTGGCAGGTACAGGGGGCAAACGGACATAACTGCCAGGTAGAGACAGTTACTACCTGCACAGTGGTGAGGGGAGCCAATCAAAATTATGGTGGT
>VMDO01031359.1:0-20199 GCA_007922755.1 Pedetes capensis
TCCCGCTGCTGGCCACTGTGTAGCTCCTCTGAAGCCCAATCCCTAATTTCAGTGTACGCCTAGTTTCATTCTTTATCTCTCAAACTAAATTATCTGTTTCTATTTATTCAATTTGTGTTTTAAACCCCTAATCGAGGCTTCTTATTGCTCCGGGACAGAAGGTGTGTGTTGTCTGTCCGCCATCTTGACTCCTCCCCTGTTGCTGGCATTTTTAATATTCAGACCAGATGATAGCTAGATAATACATGTTCAGTGAGAGTCCTTGTGTATTGCTTTAATGTTCTCCAAACTCTCCTACTGCATCTAGTCTGTAGCTTCATCTTCTCCATTCTCTACCATCATGACCACTTAGTTCATGTGACATTTGTGCTAATTTTACTGTTGTTGTTGTTGTTGTTAGGTGCCCTCCAGTCAGGTCTGATTCATAATGACCCCGTGTACTACAGAACAGAACACTCCCTGACAGTGCCATGCTAGGCACAATATCAGTGCTTCTCTGCTCTTCACAGGATTTTTAATGGCTGATACTTTTGGGATTCTTTCAGGAGTGGGCTGCCCAGTCCTTCCCCCTATGGTAGTTAATAAGGAAAACTTGCAGAAAATAACTGCCTGAGTTATTTTGTCTTGTCAGTCATTTGACAAGTCTTCTTGACAGATGTTTCTTGTGGACATTAACATGTGATATAAAGATCTTTGGGGCTGGGTTTCACCTCAACTGATAGAGCGCTGCTCTGCAGTCTCTTAGGTCCTGGGTTCGATTCCCAGCACCACAAAAATGGGAGAAGGACCTGGCAATCCACTCCCAAGGCAATCCCAAAACAGCCATTGAAAACTCTGTGAGGGTCACTACGAGCCAGACAGGACTCGATGGCACCTAACAACAACAACAATAAAGATCTTCAGACTTCAAGTCCACATTCGCATGTCCACACATCCCCCTCAACCCTGACTCTCATTGTCTTACTCATCCACTGTTTTGTTTTTCCTTATAGGCATCATAACCACTTTTCATGGGTCCGTTTGAAAATTTTCCTTTGTGCTACTTCTCTTTTTAAATAATGCGTATTACCAAGGACACATGCAAAGCTGTATACATTTGGTTTGCCAATGTCTTTGAAACTCACCTCCAACCCTTTGTTTTTATTACTAGGCCACATATAGAAACAATTGAGTTGTATTCCAAGTTCAGATGTTTTCCTCTTCCTATAGATAACCATTCGGGCTGGGATTTAGCTCAGTGGGTAGAGCACTGCGCTGCAGTCTCTGAGGCCCCGAGTTCAATTCCCAGCACTGCAAAAATGGGAGAAGGGCCTGGCAATCCACTGCCAACGCAATCCCGAAGCACTCAGCCATTGAAAACCCTATGAAGGTCGCTATGAGTCGGATACCGACTCGACGGCACCTAACAACAACAACATAGATAACCATTCAGGTCATTGCTGTCAGGCTTCTCAAATTCATCAATTGATGATTCCCACATAACTGTAATTCTAGATATATATTGACTTGATAGGTATTCCATGATCAAGCATTCTACTTCTTCCAGACATCAGTAGCCAACAGAAGTTTTCCCAGAGTTGCATACTTTGGTGAAGATGGAATTTCCTTCCTCCTGAACCTCATGGACATGCATTGTGGTCCCCAGCATGTCTGGCATACATTGTGCATTGCATCTTTTTTCCTTTTACCACTATCACTGAAAACTCTAAGATCACACTGTCTAATAAACTTCATATGCAATGTAGCATTCTGCTTGCATCAGAGCCCTATCTTACTCCAGGGCCCACTCAAAGCTGGCAGGCTCTCATGTCACCAGTGAAAATGGTTGGACCAGTATTACTAAATATGAAGTATGTTGACTTCTAATCTGGGGACACTTGCCATTATATTTTCTTAATTTGGGGCTTTAAGATAAAAAAAATGCAACTTTTTTTTTTTTCTACTTTGAAAGGAATGTGCCAACATTGGTCTGACCACTGGCTCCTTAAACTTACATTGAATTAGCTGATCTTTGAATTTTCATAGGCTTATTTTCCACCTTCTGGAGTATGTTTTCTTGCCAAGTCCTCTCAAGTATGCAAGCCACCTGCTTCTACCTCATGCTATATAAGCATGATGCCATTGATGTGATAGATCGCTGTGTTCCGAGAAATGTCCAGAAAGTATAATTAATTTCTGGTGTATTGAGCAGAGCCTTAGGGAATACTGGAAATGAGTACTATCCATTCTATACGATTGTGAATTGTTGTTGACCCTCATTCTTAATTAGGAAACAAAATAAAGCATATGCCAATCATGTACCATTTATCAGAGATGTTATTAAACTGCCATCAGAATACTGTTTCCAGTACAGTAGCTGAAACCCAGATAACCATTTGAGTTTTCTCTTGGTAACCCACAATCACAATTGAAGATAAAGTCAATTTCTTAGGAGCCAGGTAGTGAATTAATTGGAGACAAAATTGTATCCACTAAACTTCAATTCTTTATCTATTTTTAGGAGTCTCGTATCTCCATCATCTCCACAGGATATGGTGTTATTTTTTATTTTCTGTCTTGCTGTCTTGTTGGGAAGCAATATAGTTACACAGCATTCAATTTAGTCTTCTCCAATATGATACTTTTAGAATTTTTCACCTATTCTGCATTTTCTGTAATATTTCAGTCATATCTAAAATGGTTCTATTAGGCCGGGCATGGTGGCACACGCCTGTAATCCCAGTGGCTCGGGAGGTGGAGGCAGGAGGATTGCAAGTTCGAGACCAGAGGCAGTCTGCATAACTTAGCGAGACCCTGTCTCAAAAAGTAAAAAAAATGGGCTGGGGGCGCAGCTCAGTGGTCCAGCACTTGCAGAGCATGCAGCCGTGAGACCCTGGGTTCAACCTCCAGTACCACAAAATAAATAAATAAATAAATAAATAAATAAATAAATAAATAAAATAAAAAATAAAATAAAATGGTTCTATTAAAGAACACAAAACAATTTAGATATAATCCATTACATTTTATTAATTGTGATCTATGAGCAGACAGATGGGATACAGAATTTCCACTAGTAAATTTATTGTAGAGCCTGTTAATCCTCTGTGTTGTTTTCTATCCGATGGCAGTATCGATTGCTTATATAACCTTATATAATTAATCAATGATTATCTCATGGAAATTGTCATTGAAATAATCTAGGTGAATGAAGTTATTTTTGTTGTAATCTCAGTCATAGAGAGAAACAGTCTTTTTAAATTCAAGGACAATTTAAGTGATTTTAATTTGATACAAACTATTTTGAGGAAAATATCTTTATAAAAACCTTAATATCTTCTGAGGCAACTTTTTACCTATGTCTGGACCCTTATTTGTTATTTCCAAAGCCCCCACCAATGAATTTCCCCTTTTCTATCTGATGTCCTGGCATCATTCGAACATTGCCGCAGTAGCAGAGGCTATCATTGAAATATGTCCCCGTAGCTAAATAATTGGCTCTATGGAAGGGCTATGCAGTCTGCATTACCTGGATGGCAGACCAACAGCAGGTCAGTTCCCCCAGAATTGTGAAGTAGGCTTGTGTCTGGTATTCAGGGAGTTTGGCAGGAAAACACATTCGTTCAAATACAGAAAGGTTGATGATACTGCAACCACAGTGAGTAGCTGGGGTTGGAATAGGGTGAAAGAGCTGAATACAAAATAGCCATGGTGCCCAAGTCGTGGGTAGACGTGCTGATGCAAGTCAGGGACAGCAAGGGCTGGAATGACCAATGGCTTGCAGAGAGTCAACACCAGGGATGGCCCTCAGCTGCTGACAAGGGCAGAGCCAGCCCTCCAGGAGGCCTGAGCTCAGGACTAGGACTTCGGCCACAGGGGCAGTCCCAGATTCACATTGGAATTGGCAGACAGGTCAGGGCACAGGGCAAAAGACTGACCTTGTTTCTAGAACAGTGAAATGTCTATAGAAAAGTGACACGTGCCAATTCACTTATAAGAAATGGGGCAAAAGTTGTGAGAGAGGAGGATGAAGAATCCCACCCATCCTAGGAGCTAAGGCCACTGGTACTGTTTATTTCTCGTACTTTCCTTACCTTGGTCAGCTCCATTGGAGAGCATTTTCTCAGAGCCAAGGCCAGACACATTCGTGACATTACTCAAGAGAGCAAAACAACATCATTATGAGAGATACTGGGCTGGGATTTAGCTCAGTTGGTAGAGCGCTGCGCTGCAGTCTCTGAGGACCCGAGTTCAATTCCCAGCACCACAAAAATGGGAGAAGGACCTGGCAATCCACTCCCAAGGCAATCCCGAAACAGTCAGCCATTGAAAACCCTATGAGGGTCGCTATGAGTTGGATACCAACTCCACAGTACCTAACAACAACAACATGAGAGATACTCAAATGAGTCCTTTTCTTCCTCTTCTCTTCATACTTTTTCTTTTCTCATTCTTTCTTTTCTTCCTTCCTGCATCTCTTTCTTCATTTCTTTTATTTTTCTTGCTTGCTTGCTTTTTGTTGTCCAGGGTTACTGATGTATTGGTTTTCTGTGACCCTGAAATGTCTTTTTTTATTAAAAATAAATCAGTTGTAGATCCATGTAAAGTTCATTGAGAATGACAAAGTACTATATTTTATATATAGGAGAGAAGGAGGGAGAGAAAGAGAAAGAGATGTTATTATTTTGCCTGTTATTTGATATATAGTTTTTTTTTGACAGTGAACTCACCAGGTCTCATTTTCCCTAGGGCTCAAAGGGTGTTAAATTTTCCTGCATGAAATGTGTTTAAAATTCTTATTTATATCCCAAGAAAGGTAAGATGACTTCGTATTTGGCAATTTTCTTCCTTCTTTTCCTTCTAATATTATATCAGTGCTTTAAAAAAAAAGACTTTTCTTAGCATGCTAAGGTTGTATAATTTGAGAGCTAAAAAACACTTGAAAACTTCAAAACATTTTTCATATTACAGATGACATCACTAGAAAGCAGCGAGCAAAGCGATATTCCTATAGCTATGGAGCTGCTGATAGCAAAATCTGTTCACATCACACTTAGCGTTTAGCAGGGAAGTCCCCTGGGTCATGTTATGGTTGGGATATGAAGACCCCCAAAAGCTTATGCATTGAAGGTTTGGTCCCCAGCTTGTGGTGCATTTGAGAAACTGGACTCGTTATTAACACCTTGATGAGTTCACAGCTGAACTGACTCTTAGGAGGTGGGACCTATGTGGTGGAGGAATGGCCTTTGAAGGGTCTCTCTCTCTCTCTCCCTCTCTCATCTTCTCTGTCTGTCTCTCTCTCTCTCCCTCTCTCATCTTCTCTGTCTCTCTCTGTCTCTCTCTCTGTCTCTCTCTCTCTCCCTTTCTCACCTTCTCTCTCTCTCTCTGTCTCTCATCTTCTCTGTCTCTCTCTCTCCCTCTCTCATCTTCTCTGTCTCTCTCTCTCTGTGTCTCTCTCATCTTCTCTCTCTCTGTCTCTCATCTTCTCTGTCTCTCTCTCCCTCTCTCATCTTCTCTGTCTCTCTCTCCCTCTCTCATCTTCTCTGTCTCTCTCTGTCTCTCTCATCTCTGTCTCTCTCTCTGTCTCTCTCTGTCTCTCTGTCTCTCTCATCTTCTCTCTCTCTCTGTCTCTCTCTGTCTCTCTCTGTCTCTCTCTGTCTCTCTCTCTCTCTCTCCTTCCTGGCTGCCATGACCTGAGCGGCTCCCTCTAGCACATTGCCGCGTGCTCCGTCTGCCATGCTGCTTGGCCTCACCAAAGGCCCATAGCACTGGAGCCGGACAGCCGTGAAACCAACCCTGTGGAAACCAGGAGCCTAAATAAGCCTTTTCTCCTTTCAGGTGGTTTTCCCAGACACTCTGTCACAGAGAGGAGATGTGACTCACAGGGCCCTGTCAAGATTTTGTGCTATTCTGTCTGCCCATCCTCTTCATCCCACCAGCTGACAACTACAGCTGAGTCTTTCTTGTTCATAGACTTGTATGAAATGAGTCCCTTTTTTTCAAGCTCTATCTTTTCTCCACTTTTTACGCATTGCTTCTCTTCTTTACCTGCCCCCAGTTCATTTTACACCACTTGTTCTCGCCCCAACCCCCCTTACCCTCCCTCTCCTTGCCTTTTGTCTCTTCCTGTCTGTCACTTCTCTGATGACCATAACATACTGCATTTTTTTTCATGAAGAGCTGTTTCCTTGTGGAACTCAGAATCCACAGCGCCATTTCAATCTCGCCTACCATTTCCGAGAGGCCCACGTGTAAACCTCTCCTTTATTAATGGGAACAGGAGACCCAGGAAGATTAACAGAGCTACTCAGGCATAAACAATGAGTCCGAGCCAGAGCCACAAACAGACAGAGCCTCGCCGACGGCCTCCATATCAATCCTCGTCTGGTTTCTCCTCTTCTTTCAAATCTTGCCTCATTAAGTACCATGAACTCAGCCCTGAAGTGCAGAGAGGCCATCTGCCACACAATGACGGTATTCACAGTGACATCCGGATAGGGATAGAGTGCTTTAGTTATGTCTCTGATGATGCTCATGTAAACATAGCCTTGTCTCTTGAATTCTCTGGGCCTTGCTTTACCCAGATGCACAATGAAAACAAGCTACTCATCCTATGGCAATGTTTTCCCTTGTATGACACTCCAGATTTACTGTCACACAAAGATCTAACTTTAGGTGCTACAGGGCCGGAGTATTAAATAAATCATGACACTATCCTCTTTCAAATTCTTTTAAATTCTTCTGATAATTCTAAGGAGAAAGATTTATGTTAGGCTTCTATAGCACTTGCTAATTTTATATTTAATGAGGAGAGATTCAGCACCCCTGGTAGCCCCGAAGTCTTGCAATAATTTAAATGAGATCATATATTTTTATAATTACCTTGTATGAATGAAGAGTGAAACCATTTTTCGTCATTGAAGTCACTGAGAAGGCCTGAGGTTTAGCTCAGTTGGTAAGATGCTGCCTTCTGCACTCTGAGGCCCTGGGTTTGATCCCCATTACAGCAAAACTGGGAGAACCTGGCAGCCCACTCCTGAAACAATCAGACTTTGGAAACCCCATGAGTAGCAGAGAAGCACTCACATAATGCTGGGCATGACACAGTGTTGGGTAGTGTTTCATTCTGTGGTGCACAGGATGCCTGAGTGGGACCTGACTTCACGGCACCTAACAATATCAACAAATCAGTGAGGCAAACCTCCCTTTTAACAAAGGCTTCCATGCTGGCAAAATGATCAATGGATGCATGAAAATAAAAATCGGTGACAATGATATGGATGGCATACAGATACGGAAAGGTAGCATTAGGTGAAACAGACGTGCTAAATTTTGAGGACAGACTTGAAGACACATTTCCAACTCTATAAAGTTGCTGCGTATAAGCAGTGTGATTTCATCACTGTTCTCAGTTCGTCAACCCCTTTCTCAGCCAGGTGACATTGTGCTGCCTCCAAATGGGACATCTGTCTCCTCTCTGTTCATTCTAGGCTTGTCCAGCTGACTTATGTTTACCTGTCCCCTGCTGAGGTTTATCTTGTTCTCTTGCTCTTTTGCCTTCCTATTATGAGAAGAACAAGAGGCGCATTGCTCCTGCCCCTGGAACAATGGTGCCCTGTGGAGGATGGAGCCCTATGACCTGCCTCCGAGCCTGGGCCTTAGCCTGCCAGATCCAGCCCAGAAGAAAGCAGGTGAGAGCAGACAGGCCACCAACATGTGAATGGGTCTAAGATCTTTCCTTGGCCAAAAAGATCGGGAGAGACTAGAAGACACCCAAAACTCTAAAGAAACGTGAAACATGTTCTGCTGCTGTTTCCTCTCTGCATTTGCTCACCGATAGGCAGTTGTTCCTGATGTGGCTTGTCTATTTAATGGGCAACAGCCCCTGACAGCACATTAGTTTGCTTAACATGCTGTTGCAAGACAATTTTTTCATGGCCACACTGCAGTTTACCTGTCAAGCATTATTGGAGCCCGAGGGGAAGCCAGCGAGCTGGGTGAAATAGATGTCTACCAGATCCCAGTTGGCCCAGATGCAAGGCAAGAACGTGACACTAAGCACTGGGAGCCTGGAAGCCCCCCCAAAGCCAATGTGTGTCTCTCTCAATCTCTCTCTGCCAGGAGATCTCATCTCGTTGCAGACCGCGAATTCATTCAAGAAGACAGCACTGCATCCAAGCTCTGTGCCTTACACCTTTTGTGACCATGAATGAGTCACTTAAACATTTAGGACTTGGTATCTTTATTTGAAAAGCTATATGATGCCTGCCAAAATATAATGTTGATCAAACAACGAATACTTTTAAAGTAATATGCAACATGAAAAGCTCATAGTGGGTACCCAATAAGTGACAGTCATAATGACAGTTTATTTAACTTCACCTCCAGTGGCCCCCAAAATGCACGTGAAGATTACATCACACTGACCAGCTGCCCTTGCACACAAGGACACAACATAAATTTCATAGTTTAGTGATTATAATTTATATTTTTATATTTTAAAAATCTTTCTTGTACTTACTTATCTCCCCAAATTCTTCTTTGATATGAATTCCTTATAGTAAGATTTCTTAGGTTTCTATATATAATATCTTATCAACTGCAAAGAAAGATAGGTTTCTCTCCTTTTACAGTATTTTTTTGCAAATTTTGTTTTCTTATTTCATTATACTGGCTAGACGCTCCAAAACAATGCTGAATAATAGTTGGGATAGTTCTCACTATACTAGTTATCCTAATAAGTCTAAGGCTTTCACATTTCACTTTGATTCCTGCTTGCTGTTGTTACTTCTTGTAAATAATGGTTACACTTAGGTACATTTCTTACATTCTAACTACTCATATAATATGTAAGACTTTTCAATTCTAGGTGGATTATTCATATTTATATGTGTTTCCTTGGTTATGACAAATAATTATTTCCCTATACAGCTACCTATGATTGGATAATATCTCATTATTAGATTTTTACATTTAAGATCATAAATAAAATTGATCTGGAGGTCTATTTTGATTTTTATGATTCAAAAGAATTATTTAATACATATCAAGTGGTAGATATTTTGATAAAATTTGAGAAATTCAAAGGAAAACAGAACATATATTGCCTTTGCTATTATGAAGTTTACAACACAACAGATAAGACAAAAATTGTGATAAATGCTAAAACTCTCTTGTGCTATTGAGACTATTAATGAAGGAAATAGTTCACAAAGTTTATACAACAAATCCAAGGCTTTCAAATATTTTATTTAATCTAAGACTTGTGGGCTGGGACTTAGCTCAGTGGGTAGAGCGCTGCTCTGCAGTGTCTGAGGTCCCGAGTTCGCTTCCCAGCACTGCAAAATGGGTGAAGGACCTGGCAATCCACTCCCAAGGCAACCCTGAAACAGCCATTGAAAACCCTATGAGGGTCTCTATGAGTTGGATGCTGACATGATGACACCTAACAACAACAACAAGACTTGAAGGATATTAGAAAAGAGTGAGATAAAATAGAATTAAAGCAGAGGGTTGGGGACTTGGGTACATTCCAGATAATAGGTTTAAGGAGAGACCAGAAACCAAGGAAGAAGGCCACTTGGAAATGGATGTGGGGACTAACAGAGGTGAGGAATAGAACTGCAAAACACACTGGAGTCCCAGGCGCCATGAAGACCCTACTGGAAATGTGTGACCATGCTGCAGATTTGAACTGAATTCTCAAGGCAGTAAATGCCTATAAACAAGAGAGTTGAATAGACAGTCAAATAGTCAAATATAAGGTCTGGAATGAGTGATAGTGAAGAACAATGCAATCTTAACATGGTCTATCAATGATTATAACACTCAAGTGTGCCCGTTTTAAGGAATTTTGTTGTAATTGGCACTCATACTTAGCATCTGAGCACTTCAGCCTGCATGTCTGGTATGCTAATTGACTCCTCTACTGGCACTCAGGCACCTGCCAGATCTGCCAAAAAGAATTTATCATAGCTAAATGGTAAATGCCAGTAAAATAGTTTTTTTTCTTGATTTATCCACTAAGAATACTAGAGAAAAACAAAAATATTTAAAAACAAAGTTCCTGATCTTATACTGAAAGCCACAAATATAATTTTATGGTCTTACTTCAGCGAATACATATTGCATCAGAGTATCCATGCAATCATCATCTAAGAAAAAATGTGTTGTTCTGCTCTTAGTGGTGAATTTACCTATTAACCCTCATTGGGAAATATAATTGTGACTGCTCCCCACCACAGAAAGGTAAGCAACTCCAAGATTACTCCTCCCCCCAGTTCTTATGGGATTACATAATTACCTAATGGTATTTATCACTTCCATTGTCATTTTGGGAGTAGGACCTGGCAACCCACTCCCAAAAATCAATCCACCATTTAAAACCCTATGAACAGCAGAGAAGCACTGACAATAGTGTTTCACCTGTTGTATGTAGGGTCGCTATGAGTCAGGTACTGACTTGACGGCCCCTAACAACAACAACAACACTGTCATTTGGCACTAAGCTGAGATAACTCCGCTCTGCAGGCTGTGGTATTGCCAGAATGCACTCAGACCTCAGATTATTATGAAAAGGAGATTCTGTTGTAGGATTCTAGAAAGTAGATGATAAGGAAACAGGCATTTCACTGACTCTTTCCCCACATCCTCAATCCAAATGGAAGAGATACCAGATACAATCCTAAACATGTCTGGGAAGAAGAGAGTTGATATAGCACTTGGTTTTCTCTTTTATGGACCCATCCCCATCTATAATGGTAATCCTTAAACTTCAACCCCCAAGATCTTTCTCTTATCTGTCAATGTATGCTAAAGACAGACGCAACAATGAGAATAAAAACCCCTAAACCTACGTAATCAGAAAACAGTTATTATTATTTGTTGTTAAAGAAATTATTATTATTATTATTATTATTATTATTATTATTATTATTATTATTGTAGTACTTAAGAGTTGAACCCAAGGCCTCACATATACTCTGCAAGTGCTTTACCACTGGGCTGTAGGACTAATCCAATTTTTATGTTTTATTTTGAGTCAGGGTCTCACTAAATTACATAGGCTACCTGGGCCTCAAACTTGTGAACCTCCTTTATTCTCCCATAGAGTCACTGGGATACAGGTGTGGGCCACTGCACAGGCCTTATTGTTAAATAAATTATTATTACAATGACTGTTATTTTGAAAAACAGCACAGTAACTGGAACAATAAGTGTAACATACCATCGTTACTCCTCTCTTAAGATAAATAGCTACTGATAGAAACTGTTCACAAACTTAAATAGGTGGTTCCAAGTTCTTTACAATCATGCATTTTTAAAAATCTTTTTTCATTTTTGCAAGAAGTAATGACCCCTTCTTCCTCACATCCTAATCCCAAGTATACTAGGAAATTAATTCCATAAGGGAGATAGAATGACTAAATTCCAATGAAAGTCCTGCACACCTGGAAAATGTGAATTATTGAGAATGGAGCACGCATTGAGTCTTGAAAACCTAGAGTGAACTGCTTGTTACTGTGGATTGTTTTATTGAATTGCTGTGATTAAAAAGGAGAGTGGCTGAATGAGAAGGGCTTTCTACTATGAAAACAAACAAAACACTTACCCCTCCCCCCCCCACAGATACTCACACACACAGGAAACCTTGCCAGGAACACAGAATATATCACTTTCGTTTACTGTGTTGGAATTGCAGTGATGCCTAAAATAAGTCTGTGAAGTAAACTGTGGGTACTCTGGGCAGGGCAGCGCTTTTCCATTGATCTGTGATGTGTAAACCTATATGTTGTTGTTAGGTGCCACTGAGTCTTGTCCAACCCATAGCAACCCTCATATTAGAAAACAGTAATATTTAAATTATAAAGAACTTGGGGGAGGAAGAGAGAGAGAAAGGGAGAGAGAGAAAAAAGAGACAGAGAGATGGAGAGAGGGAGACAAAGAAAGACAGAGAGATAGAGAGAGAGATGGAGAGAGGGAGGGAGAGAGAGAGAGGGAGAAATATTAAAAGAATTTTTGGTTACTATTTGGAGCAATTTGGAGAGAACAATGAAAAAGAGCTAAAAACAACAATAACAACAACAACAACAACAACAACAGCAACAACAAAAACAATACAAGTTGTCCAAAACTTATGAAGCCACCCAGCTGCACACCACTCTGGGGAATGCATTGAAAATGTCTTTAAGTTACCCTCATAGGTTCTTGAATGCACTCATGAATAATTTCTCCTTTTCCCTGGGAAACAAATGTTGTTTGTTTGGGAAACAAACCCACATAGAGTGCTATTCTCATATGCCTATGTTACATGGGGATAAACACAAACCCAAACACTACACACACACACACACACACACTTAACCACACTGAATGGTTTCACGGTGAACTGAATATTTACATTCCCTTGGTGATGGAATTAGTACCCTTCTAAGAAGAGACAGGAGAGCTTGCTTCTCCCTCTGCTCTGGGTCACATAAGGATACAACAAAAAAAACAGCCAACAGCCATCTGCAAACCAGGAAGCCAACCTGCCACAAACACCAGTGGGCCAGAGCCTTTTCGTGGAACTCTCAGCCTTTAGAAGTCCACTCATTATGTTATAGATGAAAGAATTTCCTTTTTTTTATGGCTGAGTAGTCTTCCATTGCAAGTGTGTGTGCATGGGAGTGTGTGTGTGTGTGTGTGTGTGTGTGTGTGTGTGTGTATAAATGAAGAAAACATGGTATATCGTCAATTGATTGACAGTTTTTAGGTTGCGTCCATGTCTGGGCTATTGTGACCCATGCCGAAGCAAAAGTGTGGGAATGAAGATATCTCTTTGACATATTGATTTTATTTCCTTTGGATGTAACTTAGTCATGTGATTGCCTTTGTGGTTCCCTGATGATTAGTGACGGTGAGCACATCTTTATATACCTACTGGCCATTTGTATATAAGCCTTCTTTTGAGAATTCAAGTCCTTTGTTCCCTTCTAGACAGTTTTTAAATCAGGTTATTTGTTTTCTTTCTGTTGAGTTGTTTGAGTTCCAGATATATTTTCTGGATAATTGTTAACAGATATATGTTTTGCAAATATTTTCTCCTATTCTAGAGGTTGTCTTTGCACACTGTTAATTGTTTCCTTTGCTATGAGCAAGCCTTTTGGTTTGATATAGTTTCATTTGTCTGTTTTTTCTTTTGTTTTCTCTATTTTGGAGTGTTATATATAAAAAAATCCTTCCCAAATCCAGTGTTATCCAGGTCATTCTCATAAGTCAATAGCTTCCAAAGGTTTCTTTCTTTAAGTTTACTTTATTAAGGACTATGCTCCATTTGTACTTACTCTTTGGACAAAGTAAAAATAAGCCATTCTCCACAATGGTCACACCAATGGTAATCTCATTTAGTCTCCTGAGTTTAATATTATTAGAAGAGAGTATCTGCCGAAGACTACCTTTATCCCCAGCCTCTCCCATTAGTTTTAGATTCTAATAAGTCTGCAACAATGGGCTTAAACATAAAAAAAAGATCGTGTGCCTGGCACAGAATCAGGGAGTGTTCCCTTCTGTTGTACATAGGGTCACCATGAGTCAGACCTAACTTGATGACACTTAACAACAACAACAAATAGCTATTACTCTCTATGTATCTATACTGATGATCGATTACATATATACATATACATATATATACACATATATACATACATATATATTTATATATGTGTATATATTAAATATAATTTTAAATATGGATATATACACACATATATATATGTTTATATATGTATATATATTTGTATATGTATATATCCATGTTTAAAATTCAGCTTCATTTTTAACAACTTTATTGAGGATTAATAAACTGTATTTAAAGGGTGCTATTTGCTACACCTGGAAAAATCACTGTAATCAGGATAATAAACATATCTATTACCTTCAAAATTTCATTGTGCCCCTTCATAATTCCTCACCTGTAATCTCTCCCTGCCGACGAGTCTCCCACTAACTGACATGTTTCTTTCCTTATAGGTTAGTTTTCATTTTCCAAAATTTTATACTGTTGCAATTATACAATATGGACACTTTAAAAAATGTTTGGTCCAACTTCTTGTACTCAGTCTGGTTGTTTTAGTATTCGTCTGTGTTCTACCATGAGCCACTAGTTGACTTACTTTTATTACCAAGTGGTGTTGCCTTGTATACCACAGTTGGTTTAGTCACCCACTTGCTGGTGGGCATTTGGATGGTCTCCAGTCTAGGGCTATTACAAAAAAAAGTACTGTGACATTCACATGCAAGTACTGTGACATTCACATGCAAGTCTCTGCATGTGGGGATATTTGATCATTTATTTTGGGTTCCACCCTACGAGTGGAATGGCTAGACCTTATGGTGGATATGTGTTAAACTGGGGAAAGGTTCCAGTCTCTGAAGTAGTGTCCCTGTATAAACTGCTAAAAAGAGTTTCCATTTTTTCAGTATTCTCACCAACATTTGGTGTCGAGCAATTTTTCAGGAGATTGTTGGGCATCACAAATCTTCTGGGTGAAATGCCTCTGCAAATCACTTGACAAATTTGTTTATATATATTTTAAATTTTGACATAATTTTAGGCTTACCAGCAGATGAAATAAATAGAATGTCATATATATTTAGTGCAGTTTCCTCTCACTGTAACATCTTGCAAAACTACAGTGAAATTTCAAAACGAAGGTATTGACACTGAAACAATCCATAGATTTGGCTCAAAGTTTTCCAGTTTCACTTGTGCTTCTGTGTGTGTCTGAGAGTGTGTTTCTGTGTGTGTGTGTGTGCCTGAATGTGTGTGTGTGTTTGTGTGTGGGGGGGTGCATTTGGCTCCGTACAGTCTTATCAGCAGAGTCAAGATATGACCACATTAGTATGTTGTTTGTTTTCTTATTTTTGAGCTTTAAGCTATTTTTGTATATTCTAGATATACCTCTTTATCATGTATGAGCTATGACTAAACCCATAATGAATGTTTAAATTAAAAAGTCATTACAGTAAAGAGCACATTGCCATTAATCTCCCCTCAGAATACTCCTCCTGGTCTTAAACACACGTAGTCATAATTCTTGCCACTGTCTGACACAGCACTGGACATCCTTGCTCATGAGTGTCATTAGTTGTGCTGTTGTGGCTGTCTCCATGTCCTGACACAAGTCAATTCAGAACTTTTACCTGTTATGGTCACCTTGACTTTGCGTAAGAGTCAGGCCCTCACAGAGCCAGCTCCAGTAAAAAGATGGATGAGGACATGTTGTTGTTGTTGTTGTTAGGTGCCATTGGGTCGTGTCCGACTCATAGTGACCCTCATAGGGTTGTTAATGGTGGATTGTTTCAAGATTACCTAGGGGGTAGATTGCCACATTCTTCTCCTGTCTTTGAGGTACTGGGAATCGAACTTAGGACCTCAGAGACTTCAGAGCAGTGCTCTACCACCTGAGCTAAATCCCAGCCCCCCATAGGATAATGTTTTTATTCCACAGACATTGCTGTCCTGAAAAAGGATGTGTGACAAACAGCATTGTCATGGTGGAGAAGAAAAGTTTGTTGTAAGTTGGATCAGACTCAATGGCACCCAATAGCAACAACTGCTATGTCTTACAGAGCCTTAAGCTGCTTAAGGACAACCACCATTATGCCTCATTAATTTTGTACCTATGTGAGCAATGTTTGCAATAAAGTAACTATTCAAAAATTATTTTTGAAAGGAAACAAAATATACTAAAAGGTAGAGGAGATAGGGAGGAGTGGAGACAGAGGAAGAGAAGAAATGAATATGAGACTAGAAGAATGATATTTTCTTATAGTTAGTATTCTAATTGAATAGCATTTTCCATGTTTTATTTCTATATTTCAGCACCTCCTGTTCTTTATAATAACTATTGCTACTTTTAGAACATATATGTAAAACTGTGACTTGAACCTAAGAATTTACACTAAGTGTGCATAGTCGAAACTCAAACCCTAGTTGACTGAATCATGAATCATTGTCCCATGCTGGAATTATGGATATGTCAGTCATTTCAAGATGTTAAATAGTTTTAACTTGAAAAGAGTAATTCACATTTTGATTAGAACATATATCTTCAGAGGGTGGAGATAAAGCACAGAAATCTAGCCTATGCAGTATGTAAACTCTATTTCAAGATTCATGAATCTCAGGTTTTCTGTTTTTTTTTCCTTTTTTTTTTTTGTGGTATTTTAGCATTAAACCCAGGGCCTCAAACATACCTTGCCCATGCTTTACTCATGGGCTGCATCCCAGCCTATTCCTTCTTTTCTTTTCCTTCTTTCTTTCTTTCTTTCTTTCTTTCTTTCTTTCTTTCTTTCTTTCTTTTCTTGAATCAGTGTCTCACTAAATCAAGCAGGCTGCCTCTGGCCTCAAACTCTCCATTCTCCTGCCTCCACCTCTCTGGTCCCTGGGATGAAAGGCATGTGCCACAATGTCCAGCCTTGAATGAAAAGACCCTTCCACCACCACGGGAAGCTTCTGCAGAGTCTGTTTGCAATTTCTCTGTTTTTAGAAAATAGGACTTCCTCATGTTGCCCCCGAATCTGCCTGTTACTGCTTTAAGCCTCTTATGTTGGTCCGGATCATCTCACTTTTACATGGCAGTCCTTCAGAGGCTACATGCTAGTCACAGAACGTATTTGCTCCCCTTTCTAAATAAAAGTTCTTTTAGGCCCAGTGGCCTTGCACCTCTGTCAAACTGATCCTACCATTCACGTGAGAGGTGCATCTAAGAGAGGAGCGAGCCCCACTGAGGAGACCCTGATTCCCTAAGGCCAGCTGCACTTGCTTCAGTGTTACTGGGAGGTATTGGCTCACAAGGATGTTTAGCACCTCGCTAAGTAAAAGTTACCCAGAGTTCATCTGCTGTCTGGGTCAGAGCTGAGATCCTTCATAGCCTAACTATATTACTGGTCTTGGTCTAGCACTTTAGCACTTCTCTGCAACACTCTCCTTATTAATCAAATGGGAATAATTACAGCCATTACTCCACATGTGTTTCAAGAAGAATAAATGAAATCTTATTTGTTAAGTGCTAGAATGGTGCCTGACCCATAGTAAGAACTCGTTAAAATGAAAACATCGTTATTGTTGTTCCTAGAGGCTGATTTGTGAGTTCTTCAGAGTAAATATTAGAAGTCTTACGCGTAATACCATGATAAAAGCATACGCTATTTTGTTTGCTCTGAATAGGGTCTCATTTGCTGCTGGCTATACATTTCTAGGAGAAAAACCAGGCTTAAGATAAAGATAATCCTAAAGAAAGAAATAAGGAAAGAGGCAGGTCTTTGATTATACCCATTGTAATGCTGAATTAGATTCTTGAAGTCCTCACACCTCTGCAGACACAGAGGCGTGATTTTAAATCCTTATAGTTGCAGTGACTAGCCTATTGCCCCCATTTACATTTTGGCATGAAGGTAAAAGAGCAAGCAAATGCTTAGCGAAGACCTTGAGATTTTGACCCTACCTCTTCTAACAATGCATTGAGTGTTAATTAATTATATCACATCTGGTCCCTTAACTGTACTTACAAAAGGCAGAGAAAGTTTTTCATGCTGCTGCAAGCAACAGATCCTAAGATACAGTGTCATTCAATGGCCAGGGCAGAAGAACATATTCTGAAGAAAAAGACAAAAGGCAGAAATTAGAGAGAGTTGAGCTTAATGTAGACTAAAACAAGGGGAAACTGTCCTCCCAGAAATGTGTCATTATGTATACATGTTTCAAATGACCATGGTAGGTGATTTTCTGTTGTCTTAACATCTACGATGTGTGTGTGCTCCTGTGTGTGTGTGTGTGTGTGCACGCACACGCGTGTGTGTGTGCACGTGCACATGTGTTTCTTCAGGTATTTAGCAGATGTATTGATATGCATTGAAATTCATATCTTTTGATATGTTTTTCTTTTTAGGTTAGGTTAGGAATTTGGGGTGTATTTATGCAGCACATCTGTACGAATGATATCCTAATAACCCCAGCTAAGATTTTACAAACCATGTTAATAATAATGAAAAGAAACAGAAAATGAATAGCAAGTGTGCATAGACAGTCACAAAGAAAATGAAGTGTATGGACCTCCCACAGCTTCATAGACCTTTCATCTTTTTGACCTGGATTCCCTTGTCAGCTAAAGCATGTGTCAGAAATAGCTATGTCTAAATTATTAGCATGCAGGCAGCGGTAGCCCTGTGGCATCCGATCCCATCAGATCTCGGAAGCTAAGCAGGGTCGGGCCTGGTTAGTACCTGGATGGGAGACCTCCTGGGAACACCAGAAGCTGTAGGCTTGGGAGAAGGACCTGACAACCCCCTCCCAAAAATCAATCTGCCATTGAAAACCCTAGGAACAGCAGAGAACCACTGACAATAGTGTTTCCCCTGTTGAACAGAGGGTCGCTATGAGTCGGATACCGACTCGACGGCACCTAACAACAACAACAACAACAAATTATTAGCAGTAGATACTGTGAAGTCAGCTGTTCATATAATATAAGCAAATTCAAATGTTCTTCAAGCTAATATAATAGTAATCTCTGTTTCTATTTACTGATATTTTTACTCTGTGCCATGTCTACTGTGATAGGCAGTGCATGGTTGATATCTCATTTAATTCATATGAGACCTTAGCAGTATGATAGAATTATCTATTTTAGCTGCATTTTATATGACAGAAAACAGACACTTGAAGTGTTTGAGTAACTTGCTCATATTCACAAAGCATGAAGTAAATATGCTAGAATAAAATTTTGGCTCACTTCTTTTCAAGAGCTGGGGTCAATGACTTCTCTTGAATCTAAGTGGATACTCTGAATGTCTTGGATAATTAAATAGTAAGGAAGTGATGCTGCAGGTATTTGCCTAGGTATTTCAGAGACTTGAAGCTTCAGCTTTGTGTCTATTAGAAAATTGCTATTTTTAATACTTACTCTTGGATAACTTGCTGTGGGAAAAGCCAATGTTAGACTAAAAGTCTGCTCAATCCTGAGGTTAATGTGGTATGAGACAGGTAAACTCTGGCAAGAGATTCTGGAGGAGGACACAGCAGGAGGAGAACGAGAAAGGAGAAGGGCACTGAGGCACAACACACAGGAGAAAAGAAGGTGTTTTAAATGTGCTGAATGATCCTATGCAACCCAGAGGTCATCAACTGGCAGGTGCCTTTCTGAGCACTTGAACAACACCCAAAGGAAAATTAAAGTTTATCTTAAGTAACTGAGTGTTGAGGTCTTTAAAATGACATAGTGCTAGACAGATGGAACAAATGTGGTGCCTAGAATCAGGAGTCAGCCTTAACACAGCTCTGAAGCACACAGCACTGGCTTTGGCTCTGGTTAATAAAGTGGAGCTGCAATGGGTTGCTGAATGCTGCTGGTGAGGGCTTGAAGGGCAGCCAGGAGGGATGAGAAAAATAGGCTATAGCTTTTAGTAAGCTCAGTAATATTATTACTGGCAGAAATTGAGATTAAAGAGAATGTGGCAAACAAAGTGTTTTATTTGGCCAAGATTTTTAGTTTGGATGCTTAAAGTCTGAAATGGTTCCTTTAGATGTGTGTGAAAAATTGAAAATAGAAACATATGAGTCAAAGGAGAATCTGCTTGGGTTTTTTTGGAAAATAATTTATAGTGAATTTATATGATCCACAAATTTTCTGGTTTGAAAAATGAAGTTATTTCTCATCCAATATTTCAACCAGCAAATGGTTCTCAAAGTAGGATCAAATTCAAAGTATAACCACTGGTTTGACAGGTGGTTTCCTGGTAAAATTCAGATCATAAGTGTTCTGTAAAATCATTCAATGAGACCTGAGGAAAATCTAAGAAGTTACTTCATAAATTCCTTAATTCAAGAAAAAACGGCTCTGGAAAACTTGCAGGCATGGCTTGTAGACCCACTCACTCAAACCACAGAGATTCTGGTAATGCTAGCAAATGACATCTCACATATGCTTTATGGGTAGTTCAGGAGCTTGGAATACAGGTGCGGTGTGGTTAATGAAGTGTAATATTGTTTGATACACCAGGTGCCACAAAAATTTCAAGGAACTATATAAGCATGGAATAAAAGAGTGCAAGATATTTTTAAAGTAATATAATTAAAATAACCCTTTGGTTCCTCAACTATGGGTAAGAAGCTGGCTAAAAAATTACTTAGGAAAAATAAGAAAGAGAAAGAAGAAAGAAAGAAAGAAAGAAAGA
>VMDO01031360.1:0-20166 GCA_007922755.1 Pedetes capensis
GGCCCAGCGCAGTCTTTTGTTGGTCAATATGTAAAAGAGGTTGGAGACAAACTTCTCTATTGAGGAAGACCCTATTAAAAGTACCTAAGTGACTGAATTAGCAAGAAGAAAACAACCAAGTACAAGACGGACAAAAAAAGAAAGGAAAATCTAATATTCAAGGGAGAAAAAACTTTGAGGTCCAACTCTGTGGCCTTTTGGTGTACATGTTGTATAACATTTAAAAGAACAACTGAAGCAGTATGCTCTTTTTAGTGATCTTGATGCTCACCTACAAATAGAAATGATTTATATAGGAACAAAATTTTGGAAAAGAGTCAAAACAAAAGAAGGAAATGGCTCAGGATCAAGATATTCATTCACTATTTTCTGACACAAAGTACAACCTGACAGTTTTAGTAAGGATGATTACCATCAAGGATATGTTCAATTCTTAAATTCCTCTTTTTTTTCTCTATGGATTTCTTTCTTTCAAAAATTATTGTATATAATATAGGCAATATTCCTCAGAGGTAACTACTTGAATATAGGCATTTCTAATAGATTATTTTGGCTGTGTTTAGCTCAATTGGTAGAGTGCTGCTCTGTGCTCTCTGATACCCTTGGTTCAATTCCCAACACTGTAAAAAACAAGAGAAGGATGTGGCAATCCACTCCCAAAGCAATCACGAAACAATCAGCCATTGAACTCTATGAGGGTCACTATGAATTGGACTTCATTCAAAGGCACCCAACAACAAGAATGGATTATTTACTATGCAAAACAAGCCAAGTGGTTTATTGTCCCTAACTCCCACAAAATACAAATATAATGAAGTTTGAATTGGCTATATTTCCTCACAGATTAAAACCAAAAAAACACAAGCTTCTTACAGTAGAGAATAGCTTACCTGCCAATTCTTAAGAAATTACAGAATCACATAAAAAGTCATAAAGCAATTATATACACATCAATTTGTTTGTTCTTTCTTCCTCTTTCTCCTTTTTAAATTAGTTGGCTTTTTGTTTGATATTTCACCCCTTAAAATGTCCAAATGGTCACATCAACTGATAGTTTTATCTTTCTCTGTCATTACCAGCTGATAACTTTCTCTTCTTATGCCTTTTAAAAATCCTCATTACCTCCCTTGTACCTAGATGACTTACATTTGCATTTTATCATATTTCCTGTGAAAGATGGCTTTGGGGTTACAATTACAAGATTTATAAAGCTCTGCACAGCAGTATCACCTAATGGCAAGTGCCTAGCCAGGAAACATTAGATAGAAAGGTTAGATACTAAAAAGAATCATGCACCAGGTATGGTGGCACATGCTTGTAATCCCAGCACTTGGGAGGCTAAGGCAGGAAGACCATGAGTTTGAGGCCAACATGGACTATATAACAAGACCCTGTGTCAAATGTATATTTGGTATAGAATACCTCAGATAGAATCACTGGCCTTCTCTGGGCAGGGATGACTTAGTTATCTGTAACTTTCACTCACACGCCCCAATCTTATTTGGAAAACAAAGAGTTTGTTAAGTTTTGTTAGCAAGTTGCCCCAAGCCCCACATGATTAACTTGCCATATGTTGTCAAATACTACTTTCAAAAAACCAGGTTACACCATTTTAAAGAAGATTATGCCAATTATTTCCAAAAGGCAGAAATAATTTAATGCATGGTTAAGTACATAGAATAGGTAAGAATTTCTGATTTTCAGAAGAGTATGGATATTAAAGGCATTGCTCCATTGACTGCACCTTTCTCTGCTTGCAAACCATACTAAAATAACACAACAAACAACTGATGTGATCCTCAACGCACAGTAGGTAAAACTGACTTAGAAGAGAGGAAGGTCAAACAGGGGTTTGGGGTTTAGCTCAGTGGGTAGAGTGCTTGCTCTGAGGCACTGGGTTAGATTCCCCCACACCGCAAAAATGGGAGAAGGACCTGGCAGCCCTCTCCCAGAACAATCTCCAAAACAATCAGCCATCGACTACCCCATGAATGGCAGAGAAGCACTGACAACAGTGCTGGGCACGGCACAGTGTCAGGGAGTGTTTCATTCTGTTGTACATAGGGTTGCTATGTATGGACCCTACTTGGGGCACCTAACAACAACAACAACAAGGTCAAATCTGAGTGCCAGCAAAAGGGGACCCAAATAAGAAAGACATTGATTTATTCCCATGAAGCCTCACTCTGAGGGGAGCAATCATTCTTTTAGAACTATTTGGAGCCAAACAGTCGTTGTGATGGCAGAATAAACATCCTTTTCAGACAAAATATTTGATTGCATTCTTTCTGATGAAGCTACTGGAGGATAAACTCCCCAACAAAATATAGGTGTAAAGCAGATAACAGGAATCCAATAGGACCCGGGAAAGGGAAGTCGTAGGGTGAAAGCTAGCAGCAGATCTCACTGGCAGTCAGCAGAGGGCTTCAGAATGGATACTTCTAGGAAAAACGGAAACCAGTCTATCATCTCAACAGGTTTGTCTTGGCAAAAAATAAATTAGATTGTGAGGGCTTTTACAGAGATGCTAAAAAGTATTGGAATATTTGATTTCATACCTACTGTAATTTAATTCAGATCTGACCATTCAGAGTGTGCCTGGCCTTTCTTAAAAATGTTTTTTTGTAACAGGGCTATAGGAATTAGGATCCCTACAGGAAATATCAGGAGACTTATTTCCTAGTTCAGATATGTTGGGCTGAAAGCTAAATCTACATATGCACATTTCCTGGCTTTTGTTTCATCTTTTCTACAAGTTGTAATATTTTTGTGAGCAAGGTAGAGACAGATAGAGAATTTCCCCCTCCCCAGTTTTGGCCAAAATGGTGAATAAAATCATTTTTCCATATATATATATATATATATATATATATATATATATATATATGTATGTATGTATGTATGTATATATATATATAATGTATATATATGTATATATATATATATATACATACATATATATATACATATATATACATACACACACACGCACATATATATGGTGTTCTGTTGTACACAGGGTTACTGTGAGTTGAATCTGACTTGATAGCACCCAACAACAATAGGTGTATATGTGTATATATAGGAAAGATCTAGGTAAGTTCAAAAATTTAAGCATAGATTTCAAAAACTAATAAAAGCTCAAAAGAAACACAAAGGTTTACCGAAGATAAGAAGAAGAAAAAAAAGGAAGTGGAATCATTGTAAATAACTCGAAAGAACAATGAACATTTCCATAGTCATCTTGTTAAAACCTGTGGAAAGAGGTTTAAATGATCTATTGGGAAGAAAGGGAGAGAAAAAGGATCTTAAGAGTTTCAAACCCATCATCTACAACAGAAAATCAACAGACACCTAAAATGAATAAATCAAGAAAATGTACTATAGACATATTTACTAGGTAGGTCAATATAAAAATAAAGAGTAGAAAGTGATTATTTCTAGGCAGTTCAAAGAAGTACAGAAGACATGCTTTTTAGTCTAAACCTGTTAACATTATTGGATTTTTAAGCTATATAAACAAATCATTGTTATAAATAACTTTTAAATGCCAATAATCCATTTTAAAAACCTTTCTGGGATAAAACCCAAAAAACCCCACCTCCTTTCCACTGATTATATCCAAATTCATAGAAACACAGTATGAATATTAAAAAGATACATTTTTTAAAAGGTAGATGAAATAAACCTAGATAGGTTTAGCTATCATTTAAATTATCTTCAGATCAAATTTGCTAACTTAGCAAAATGAATACAGATATGAGAAAACTCATTTTTCAATTCATGGTTTTCAGTGAGCTACATATCTAATTTCTGACTTGAATTTGTAATTAAAGAAAAAGCTTTCTAAAAAATATTAACAAAATATTATTCTCTTCTGCAAAACATCAGAAGTGTCATTCAAGGGGAATAAATAATTGTTTGGCATGTGTCGTGGTGAATATTTTAATTCATTTGTTTCTAAGACAAGTCTTAAGATATCTTTCCAAAATCCAACTGATTGCATTCAGAGCAAACACTGGCTAGTTCTATAAAATGAGTCACATGGAGCAAAGCAGACTTCCTTCAGGTATGTTCTGACATCTCAATGCCCACCCAGTCTGTGCAGGTTTTCAATAAGGTTCTCCTCCTGGACAGAGGGTAACAGACCCCTGTCTTGCCAAAATCAACACCTGTGCAACTATACTGATTCCCTTGGCTCTTCTACTACACTGTAGTTAGCCCACTAAGGACTGTGGCCACATCTTATTCAAAGTCTGATACCCAGCAGGTTCTTAATATTCAGTGAGTCAACGTACAGATTACTCAGTGAATTAGTGTCAGATTCATTTAGTTTCCTTTTAAAAGATAAAATCAGGCCTATATTTTTAAAAAGGAAACAGATAAAATGTATATGTATTACTGCACATGAATCTCTGTATAGCACTTTAAATAAGAGGGTACTTACCAAAAAAGTCAATTGCCTGCTCTTCATGCTTTCTGTCACATATCTGCAAAAGGTCAAAAGAAAAAAAAGTCTCTATCTAGACTTCACTTACTTTGCACTTCATTTATTTTCAGAATTTATTCTCTTTTAATATAAATATTAAATGTGTTAATCATTACTTCTACAGCCAGAAAAATACTTTGCATTTACCACCAAGTGTCAGAATCTTAGCACTCATAGGAAAAAGGAAATGATTATTAAAATGAGAATGGTAATGACTTTAAGGTACATCATCATATTCTACAGCAAATCCCACATACTTTAGCTTTAGAAATGGGTGTCTTGGGGAATCAGATACATACATATTTGGTTATATTTAGTGAAACACTATCTATATACATATTCTGCATTGTAATAGGTGCTTGAAACAGAAATACAATTTCAAAATGGTGTGACCATGTCACAGATAATTCCGACAATGACTTAGAATTGTAGGACGTGTAGGCATGAAAATCACCTGGAGAGAATTTTCAAACCATATTCCTCTCTCCTATTTTCTTTCAGCGTTTGAGGGTGTAGGGGAGCATGCCACCCCAGTTGAACTTTGTGCTGAGCCAAATGGATTCAGTGAAGCATATCCTATACTTTTGGTGTGCTACAGAGGAGAACAACAAACACATAATCATAAAATTTACTTGAGCTTTTTTAAAACATGGTTGGGCTTAGTTTGCAAAGGGTTCAGGTCAGCTGGCAGAGTGCTACTTTGTGCTCTGAGGCCCTAGGTTTGATTCCCAGGACTACAAAAATGGGAGGACTTGGCAGCCCACTCCTGAAACAATCCCAAAATGATCAGCCACTGAAAATTCCACGAATAGCAGAGAACCACTGATACAGTGCAAGACATGGCACAGTGTTGTGGAGTGTTTTGTTCTGTTGTACATAGGGTTGCTATGAGTCGTATCCAACTCTATGACACCTAATATCACCACCACAGAGGAAAACAGCAAACAAACTTAAAATTTACTTGAGTTTTTAAAAACATAGCTTAGTATAGTTGGCTAAGTTACTTGAGATTTTTAACATGGCTTAGTTTATTTAGAGATGGGCTGGGATTTAGCTCAGTTGGTAGACCACTGCGCTGCAGTCTCTGAGGTCCTAAGTTCAATTCCCAGCACCACAAAAATGGGAGAAGGACCTGGCAATCCACTCCCAAGGCAATCCCGAAACAGCCAGCCATTGAAAACCCTCTGAGGGTCGCTATGAGTCAGATACCGACTCGACAGCACCTAACAGCAAGTTTATTTAGATGATAAGTAAATTTCAACTGATAAGGCAATATGATCAAATAGACTCTAAGATCCTTTTTGGTCTCAAAACCGAAGTACAGTGATTAGTAATATCTGCTGGGGTAAAGGTGGAGGTTACAGCAATTGTGTAGCACCATCTCCCCTTACTGTTCTGGACTGGTCCAGTGAGTTCCTACAAGCAGATGTTAGATAACAGAATCTCATGATAGCAAATGCTTTAACAGACAAAGATGCAATGTGCCCTGGGAGGTGGTGTGACACAGGAAAAGAATACATATGTTAGGTATGTTGTTGCTGTTAGGTGCTATTGAGTCTGGTCCGACTCATAGAAACCCTCGTAGGGTTTTCAATGGCTGATTGTTTCAGGATTACTGTAGGCCCTGCCATTAGAGAGCAGCATGATCTTGGGCAAGTCTCTGGAGTTCCATGGGTCAGCTTCCCCATCTCCACCAAAGAGCTCCCTCCTCACAAGCAGGTCACTACCAAAAAACCTGACTTTTCTTTTTTTCTTTTTTCCTAGTTAGTTTATACCTTAGAAGAGCAGAAGTGTTTTCTATCTTACAGGTAAGTCTCACCAATTCATGAAAATCATAGCAGTCAACTAAGGCTCATTTTCAAATTTTTATATTTAAAGCATAAGTACAGGTCTTAATTGTGCAGGATATACATAGCATTCAATAATGACAAATGCTGACTTAGCTTGACATCTTTTAGAAACTGCTTCTCTCACCAAAAATTTATTGTAAAGATGTTTTTTACAGATTTGTGATGAAACAATCCAAATACTCAATAGCAGAGATTTGGCTAAATGATGATACATCCCATTGATAGGATACTATACAACTACTAGCCTGCAGCCGTAGCCCTATGGCATCCGATCCCATCAGATCTCAGAAGCTAAGCGGGGTCGGGCCTGGTTAGTACCTGGATGGGAGACTGCCTGGGAACACCAGATGCTGTAGGCTTGGGAGAAGGACCTAGCAACCCCCTCCCAAAAATCAATCTGCCATTGAAAACCCTATGAACAGCAGAGAAGCACTGACAATAGTGTTTCCCCTGTTGTACAGAGGGTCGCTGCGAGTCGGATACCAACATGACGGCACCTAACAACAACAACAATACAACTAGTTAAAATTTAATTAAATAAATTTAATTACATGGGAAAATATGGGAAAGAACCTGTACACAAGGTTTGATTCCATGGTTATAAAAGCTGTAGTCAGTATTCATGGCTTTTCTATCTAAAATTCAACCAATAGCAGATTCAACTGTTCAGAATAAAAATTCCATCTGTACTGAACATGTAAGACTTTTTCTCTTGCCATTATTCCCTAAATTTAACATCACTATTTCCATGGCATTTACATTATACTGGGTATTATAAGTAACCTAGAGATGATGCGAAATACACGGGAGAGACGTGCATAGGTTATATGCTAACACTGCCATTTTCTATAAAGTACTTGAGCACCTGAAAATTTTAGTATCTAAGGGGAGTCTTAGGGGAACCAATCCCCCAGGATACTGAGAGCTGACTGGATATATGCTTTAAAAGAGTAAAGCAGTATGACTGCTAGGAATTATTATTCCTTAGCTGTGGGTTAACTCAATGTTTCCAACCCAATTAAAAGAATAAATGAAAGGGAGGAAGTGTTCAGGACTGTGGTGAATGGAAGTGCATGTGCCCTTTCAGTACATATTTGAATACTCTAAAAGTCCCACAAGCCTGCAGCCATACCACTGAGGCATCCGATCCCATCAGATCTCAGAAGCTAAGCAGGGTCGGGCCTGGTTAGTCCAGGAATGGGAGACCGCCTGGGAACACCAGGTGCTATAGGCTTGGAAGACGGACCCAAAAACCCACTCCCAAGTAACAACCAGCCATTGAAAACCCTATGAATAGTAGAGAAGCACTAACAATAGTGTTTCACCTATTGTACGTAGGGTTACTATGAGTTGGACACTGACTCAATGACACCTAACAACAAACAACAACAAAAGCCCTACAGAAGTTTGTCAGGTAATGATCCCTGGGATTTGTACTTTTCAAAGTTTCTATGGTAACTATGTAATACTTTCAAAAAAAGCCCCCATCCATTGGTAAAATTCAGAAAAAGACCTTTATATTTCATTCATGGCAGGATATTTAGGTCACATTATTTTAGCCACAGGCAAATGGGGAGTGTTTTTCTTTTTTAACAAACTCGTAGTTTAATAATGAAATATATGAGTCTCACCAATTGTGAACTAAAAGATAGGGAAAAAAAAGTCAACCTCCTCTGTGTTTTTGTTTATTTTGGTTTTCTTTAGAAAGATGTGTAAAGTGAAGTTACCCACAGGGCAACACCTGGAGAGCATGAGGTGAAGCGGTTGAAAGGGTTTGTGACACCATCCTGACAGAAATTAGAACATGGCTTCCTGAGGCGCACTGCTTAAATGTGGAGGCCTAAGGAGTCTCGGTACCCACAGTGTGTACATTCAGAGGTAAAAGCTAAATGGAATGGGAAGGAGAGGTTACATGATGAGCAAACCTGACCAGGGTAGAAGGGATGAAGAGAAGTCAGAGATAATCAGGCACGACAGGTGCTTGTTATTAAGGTTAACATTAGTAAAGCTTAGACAGGACAGACGGCAGTCAAAATGGGAGGTAGGCAACAACCAGGACTATTCTCCACTGAGATACTACCAAAAACTACCATTTTATGAGCTGCTTTTAGAGACATCTCTGAATTATCCAGCTCACTGGGTCCTAAGAGGGTGGTCCTGCGAGCACCTACACTGTATTCAATGCACTTGACATTCATGTGAGAAGACAGTATATCCCCTCCTCTGTAACTTGAAGACAAAGGTTATATAAATTAGAGGAGAGATGGTAAAGAAATTGGTCTAACTCATTTCAAAGCCTATGCACGATCCTAGGTATAAGCCATTAACCCATTAAGCCAGGTCAAAGTAAGAATAATCCAATGACTTCACCATCTCTCCCGCACTCCCACTCCAACAGAAATGTCCAGGTACCAAAAAGTGCACTTTGTGCCTTAGGAAACTACACAAATAATTAACAGTCTCTAACTTGTAAGAGAATAGGCAGCTTAAGTAGCCCAACATAATATTTATTAGTGGACTACAGAATTAGATTCAAATTAACAACTCTGCCTTCCTGTAGTTTGATGTGTGTATCTTTGAAAATGATTGATGTATAAACTCATACATTATGTTTCCAATTTGTAGTTCAATCTAACATCAAAGAAAATAGTGGTTTTTATAGTGAGGTCCATAACCCTTTTTAAAACTCAATTAACACTTTCTACACCAAACCATTGAAGGAATAACTTCTAATGTGACCCCCACCTCCACATACACATATATTCCTGAATCTTCTTATTCCCATAGGAAATAGCAGGTCTCCCAAAACATACTCTTCATCTATGCAGAGGTCACTCACTACTAAAGTCACCAAGTGGGCTCAAGAGAAACTGAGACAGATGGAATAAATGGCAAGTAATGTGTTTTAAAAATTAAGTGACTCACTTTGGTGCACCACTAAAACCACACACTGATCATTTACCCTTATTTCAGTCATAATTTGAATATATTTCCTAACTGGTTTCCAGTTTTTGGCCAGTCAGAAGAAAAAAATTAACAAATTAGGTATGATAAAGTATCAGCACAGACTTACAAAGCAGCCACAGTCAGGGAAAAGGGAAAAACGCTGCAAGGGCAGGCAGATGAACAGCCACATGAAACAAAGGTGGGAAAGCCCCGGATCCTCTGACTCTTAAAGAAACCTTAAGGAATCACTACATAACTGACATTCTCAATGATGATTCCAAATTATCAGCTCACTGTATTTAGAATAATCTGTTTAACATAATAAAGTATTGAATATACTTTAGAAATATTTCTCCTCAAAATTACTTAAAAATGTTAATGATCAAAAAGACAACTGAGAGATTTCCTCACATCTGTTGAGTCTCGTTTTTCAATACTCAGAATAAAACACTTTTACAGAAGATACAGTTAAGTGGAAACACAAATAACTTTAATGATTTATAGTAAATAAAAAGGAAGCTTGAATCTGTGAACTAAAAAATGAAAATAATTATATCCATAAAGAACATACAACTGCTAGTTTCAAAGAGCTTAACATAAACCAATTGCTGTCAAAGTGAGTATTTAAAGAAACCAGAAAAAGTACTACTTAGTAATAAGAAAAGAAAAAGAGAGGGGGGCGGATAAACTCAGAAAATGAATGAAGGAACGTGAGTAGGAAATCTCTAAGGTGTTCTTACAAACTGGAATTCACAGCAAGGAAGAGACACAAACCTGTCTAGGAAGGAGACCTATGAGGCAACGAAAAGCGACTTCAGGTTAGTTATAAACCGAAAATGCCAACCAAAACCCCAAGTCTTAAATTATTTAATCTAGACATTAACCCCTCAGACTCATTTGGTACAATAGTGTTCATCATTTTCCATAGAATGCAATGTGAGACAAACACAGTAACAGTTACAGATAGAGTTAATTTGTTCTGGAAGACAAAAATTTTTTTGATCACATAATATATTTATTGACATGAAAAGGTAATGTGTCAAAAAAGCAAGTGATACAAAATGTATTTTCAAATGATCAGCAGAATCTCAAGCTTTCTTAATAAGTTGGTCTTAAAAAGCTGCTTCACTTCACAGACTCTCAGTGCTTTACAATTAGGGATATTCTATTTCAGTGGTTATCAAACTGTCCTCTTTGCCTCATGAGGGGCAAAACACAGGTCTTTCGGTGTTTCCTTCTCCAATCTGTAATATAAGCACACTCCACTTCTGGGAAAGATTAATCAAAGAATTCTGCATCTTAAGGAATGTTCTGCTAGGCACCATGGCACACACTTGTAACGCCAGAGGCTCAGGAAGCTGAGACAGGAGGTCTTGAGTTTGAGGCCAGAGGCAGCCTACACAACTTAGCATGACATGGTCTTAAAATAAAAAATAAAAAACAGACATGGGGGGTGTGGCTCAGTGGTAAAGTGTGTGCCTAGCATGCTTGAGGCCCTGGCTTCAATTTCCCAGTGCCATAAAACAGAAAGTAAATAATTAAAAATTTTTAAAAATTAAAAGATAAAATTAACTGACATATCAACTGACAATAAGAACACTCAAGAGCAGACAGAGCAAGCTCCCCAGGTGAAGTATTCACAAATGGTAACCCGTCTACTACTCGGCCTTGACTACTCTGGTATCAGGAAGTCTTTTCTCCTCTACCTCTACATTTCACTGCTATGGCCTTTTGTAGGAGCTAAGAAGAATCTGTTCTAAATCAAGTAATCTCCAACTTCTGCCTATACAACAACCTAAAATCTTTATTAAAAAAAATTAAGACTCGGCTGGGGGTATAGTTCAGTACCAGAATGCTTACCTAGCATGGACATGGCCCTGGTTCCATCCTAGTACCAAAAAAAAAAAAGAAAAAAAACGAAAAAAACAAAGACAAAAACAAGAAATTAAGACATTCCAAAAAAATTACTTTAGCAAAACCTAGCAAGGTTTACAAGAGAAAGATTGCTTCAAATCTAATGTATTGACATTTGACTGCCAATTTTCTAGAATAGTAAGACCTTCTAAAAACACTGACACTAAAATGTTAAGAGAAAATACTCTTAGTAGACACAAAAAATAATAAAAAGTCATAAATTGACAGTAAAATTAGCAAGTATACACAATAAAAATACAGGCCAGGTGTAGTGGTGCACACTTGTAATCCCAGCAACTAGAGAGATGAGGGCAGGAGGATCCAAAGTTCGAGGCCAGAGGCAGCCTGCATAACTTAGTGAGACCCTGACTTAAAAAAAAAAAAATTAAAAAAATTAAAACTGGGCTTGCAAACTATGTGCAAGGCTCTGGGTTTTCAACCTCCAAGTACCAAAAAGAAAACAAAAAACAAAAAATGAACAAATGAATGAACCATGAACCCCATGTTAGCTTCACCACCAAAAAAAATAATGTTATGGTTCAAATCATCATTTCCTAATTAATGTACAAGATTTTAAAAAGGGATAAAAATGAAGGAAACCAAAGAAAATGATAAGAACCTAAATAAACACAATGTAAAACAGATAATTTTAGATAGGAGATGAATTTCACACCTATGGTGCTACATTTAGATCAAATACTCTCTTTTCGTTACTACAGAGCCAGAATAAATCATTTGACAATATTTTCTGTTTACTAAAGGGAGGCAGGTTTTTTGCTGATGGCAGGTGTAGACTTTTTTTAATCAAAGAACATTGAAAGGTTGAAACAGAAATGATACACCACCTACAGATTTAACCAACAGTTCTGACATCATCTCATTAATTTTTGATAGCTGATAATTGGAACAAAAAGACATGATGAATCAAAAACTCGAGGCCAGTTTAAAAAAAAAAAAAATTTGCAGTTCTGGGGATGGAACCCAGGGCCTCACACAAACTTGGCAAGTGATCTCCTACTAATCTACACACCCAGCCACCAAAGGAAACAATTCTTGAAAGTGGTCTCAGCATCTAAATGATATACACTGAGTGAATTGCTACTCTGGCATAAAGATTGTTTTTCTTTTTTTTTTTTCTTTTTAAGTCAAAGGAAGAAAATGTAAATGACTCTACCAATCCGTAAAACATGAACGATCAGAAATAGTGCAAGGGCTGGGTTCTCACAAACTGTGCAAGTTCAATTCGAACTGGTCATCTACTTTCAGCTGTCAAGAGGAAGCAACTCAAAGGACATCACACAGTCTATAAACCAGCTTGAAGGAGCCATCCAGACTTTGCCCTGCCGAACTCTTTCCGGGCGATAATTAGACAAATCCTCATAGATGATATACTGTGTGCAGAAGCGCTGATCAGAATCTGGTCTGGCGTGGTATGCGACTGTATTGATGGTCTGAGTAACATCACTGTCTGGCTTGGGTCTTCTGCTGAGGACCTTGCCCCCTGCAGCAGTGACGAGCTTAAGAAGGTTGTCCTTCGGATGATGTTTGAAGGTTCCCCCAAAATAGAAGTAGCATCCATCAAACAGCCTTGGCAACTAAAATAACAAGAAAAATATTGCTATAAGCTAGGCAAATTAAAACACTGGATATGAATGAAGGATATAAAAACAACAGTTTTGAGCAGTTAAGGAGCTACTTAATGAGGTGTTGGCTCAAGCTGTATTTCAACCGAACTAAGTGGATCCAGAAAAACACTTATGCAAATAGGGTTTCCTATTTATATTTTTCTCCCTAAGACTGAATCACCATCTTGGTTCCTTTATACTCCCCTAAAATTTTAGGTGTGCTCTGTATTAAGAAAAGAAAAAAATTGTTCCTCAAACTTCCTTCATCAGGATGCTTATGCACACTGGGTAGGATTGAAATCCTCCTGCTCCGAAAAAGTTCCTAGGCTATTGGAAATATGCAACACGAGGCCACCTAATTAGGCTAAAAGATTAGCATCTTCTTCGTGGACCATACAATTCTACCCATCTGTATTCAGGGCCCTATAGATTACCAACCTAAGGTCTTCCGGGCAGCCTCGGTGGAACTGTGGCCTCAGTGTTCCAGAGACATTCCTGAGGCACAAATGATTATGAAGGAAACCCTAAGGATCTAAATAGTTACAAAACACACTTCTGTGTACTTCATGGAAAAAATAAAATTTCACAATTCCCTATGAAAAATCTCCTTCGTCATTCCTAATATACTTACATATATCAACAAGATAATGGAATATTATCCGTTAAAACTGCAATATGTGGCAATAAAGACATATGGTAACTAAATTCGAGCAGCAGCTGTAAGTCTTCTTTCAAGCTACTTCCTGTATCTGAGATTTACCTCAGAATCTGAAAGGTTTATGGGAATGTTCAAGATGCCAAAAATCCATTAACAGTATTAAATTATTACCTTCTGGATTTTACGGCACATCGTGATCATCTTTCAGATTCAAGTGCTTGAAATAAGCACAATTAAAATTTTAATCAGTCACCTGTACTTGCTGAAAGGGCACACATACTTTTTCCTGATGGTGATAATAATATGAAGTCATAATAAGAACAAGGAAAGTAGTATGGAAAGAAAAATACCAGCTGTTCTCTGTTGAGTCTGCTTCTCTGGGGACTTTCAGGAATTTCATACTTTTCTTCCTGTTCATACGCCTTTTTTTGTAGACATGCTTTCACCCCTGACAAAATACAAGGACAAATTAAAATAAATATTAAGTGAGCATTACTTCTCTCTTACTGAAATTAAGCAAATTACCTAAATGGTTTTTTTCCTCATGGTTGTCATAAGTATTGTTCTGAAACAGGGACCTTATATATGGGCCAGACATGGTGGTGCAAACGTAATCTCAGTGACGCAGGAGGCAGAGGTAGGAGGATTGCAAGTTTGAGGCCAGAGGCAGCCTGCATAACATAGAAAGACCTTGTCTCAAACCCCCCCCCCCAAAAAAAGGAAAAACAACAAAAAGGGCTAGGGGTAGGTGCAGCTCTGTGATAGAGCACTGGCAAAGTATGCACTAGGCCCTAGGTTCAGCCCTTCAGAAATGGGAGAAGAAAACAAAACAAACAAACAAAAAAAAATACAAGCCTTATTTATGCCAGAAGAAAATATAAAACTGGTCTTCCCTATTAAAAGAAACTTTCCCTCAGAGAATTAAGCAATGAGTGAGTCTAGCCCTGAATAATCCAAACAGAACACTTACATCTGACTGTTCATTTTGGCAGTTATATGTGTAGTCTCCTGGTAGGCTCTAAATGACCCAATGTTAGGAAAGTGCTTTAGTCCATAGCACCTGGCTCAGCTGGCTACACAATAGAGACTCAATAAATAAGTAAGCAGAGTCCAGGACATGCGTGGGATTTAACAATGAAGGCACTAGTTGAAGAGAACATGTGGTTCGTATTCACAGGAGAAAGAGCATGTTTTTGATGGCTAGGAGAAGTATGTTTACAGTTTCAGGTTAAAAAGTAAGAGCAATGGACAGTCCAGCCTAGTGCTTTTTAGGGTCATTCATCAACTGGCTCCTAGGTGAGGAGGCCCTGTGCAGAGCCATTAGCTGATGGATAGCTATGTCTGACTAAGTCCTAGAAATCATAGCAGCCCTTAGGAATGCCTAGGAATAATCAGATATAAGGACACAGTCAGCTTAATCTAGAGGCAACCTCTTGGGATACTATCTGTCATGATCAGGGGAAGAAACAGGGTTAAAAACTGTGGCTCATGCCTGTAATCCACAGGCAGGATGGCAAGTTCGAGGCCAGAGGCAATCTGTGTAATTTAGCCCATGTCTCAAAACAAAAAAGCTGGGGGGCACAGCTCAGTGGTACAGCACTTGCAAAGCATGCAAACTCGAGGTCCTGGGTTCAATACCAAAATGCCAGGAAAAACAGGAAAGAAAAAAGAAAGAAAGAGAGAGACTGATCAAAGGAGGTCAATGGAGGAAAGTAATAGCATGTGTGTATACATATTATACTTATCATGTTCCTGGGTTTGACGGCATATAACAAAACAAAATTTTAGATTTAAAGTCAAACTTCTTTGTTATTTGCTTTAGGATAATTACTTAAATGTTTAAGGCTTAAGCCTTAGCCTCCTTGCGTGTGGGGGGAAGAAACGAAATGAACCATACAACCTACTTCACAAGGCTTCTATGGATGAAATGCAAGAAATGTTCTAAAACCCTCATACAATTTGCTATTTGTCTTTGAGATTATTTCGCTTAAAAACCTCAGATTTTATCACTGAGGAAATGCCATGAGGGTAGGAGCAAAATAAAAATGATAACTACACAGCACCTATAAAACTTCAGAGTTACAGTCCAAAGTCTTAGGTATTTTAAAGTAGTTTTGGGTATCAAAATGTTACAGCCTCAATCACTTGATATGTAACAGCTTAAAACAACCAGAAAGAATTACAGCTACATAAACACATACTTTCAATTGAGAATTAGACATATATGCTGGAAATATACTTATTTAACATTCTATTTGAAAACTTGAAAAATGTAAGTGACAAAATTTTGCCCAGGTGATCCCTACTTAATATAAGAGTAGAATGACGCAGTGCAGAAGAACCACGGCTTAGCTCATGAACTCTGCGTTTGCCTGTCCAGGGCTCCTTTCTGAACAGAAGAGTAGCCCAGCACCAACAGCCAATTTGCCATTAGCACCAGAACTGTCCAACATTGAACTTGACAATAAATAGATTCATTGGTATATGAGAAAGAGAAGGCTTCTTGGTCTATATAGTGACCTCAGGAGCAGAAACTACATAGGATAAGACAAAGAGACACACAGTACCTTCTAAAAGCTAGTAACAATTCACTTCAGCCTGACCTAGACTTCCATGAGACAATCATTTTAAAAAATCTTTCCATTACCCCACCTTCATCTACTCTTCCTAACCCCATCCCCCTGCCCAACCAAAATAATGGCCAGGCATCATAACACACACCTGTAATCTTAGCACTCAGGAGGCTGGGGAAGGAGGATCACAAGTTCAAGGCCAGTCTAGGCTACACAACAAGACCTTATCTCACCAAAAAAAAAAAAGAAAGAAAAAGAAAAAGAAAAAACTTCAACCAAGTCTACACTGATTGATCTGCAGAACATAGAGTAGAAGACAAAAATTGAAATAACTGATATCTTTTGAAGAAAATATAGGGTGTCTGAGTACTATTTATAAGGTATATTTTGTTTATTCTAAAGTAAGCCTGTAACACTTGGATTATGAAGATATTTAAAATTATAGAATTTAAGAAGTAGAAAAAAGTCTCGAAGATCTAGTTCAACTTTCTTGTTTTCTAGATCTGGAAAGTCAAGTACAGAAACAGAGTGATTTGTTAAGATCATTATAAAGTAGCATAATTGGGTACATGAGGGCATGGCTGCATGATAGCACATACAGCTCTGCAAGCCTAGGGCCACAGGTTCAAACCCTGGCTCAACCTAGGATGACTGGGAAGAAATTGTTGTTGTTGTTGTTAGGTGCCATCGAGTTGGTATCCGACTCATAGCGACCCTCATAGGGTTTTCAATGGCTGACTGTTTCAGGATTGCCTTGGGAGTGGATTGCCAGGTCCTTCTCCCATTTTTGGGGTGCTGGGAATTGAACTCGGGGCCTCAGAGACTACAACGCAGCGCTCTACCAACTGAGCTAAATCCCAGCCCCTAGGAAGAAGTAGGAAACTAAAATAGCAAAGCTGAAGCTACGCCCTTCCTAATGTAACAGCCTTGTCTACTTTATTGCTCCTCCTATATCTTTAAGCACCTATTATGTATAAGTCAGTTGTGGTGGCACACACTGGTGCATGACTCACTGAGGAGGGTGAGGCAGGAGGATCAAGAGTTCGAGGCCAGCTTGGGCTACACATTTTTTTATGGGCTGGGATTTAGCTCAATTGGTAGAGCGCCATGCGGCAGTCTCTGAGGTCCCGAGTTCAATCCCCAGCACCGCAAAAATGGGAGAAGGACGTGGCAACCCACTCCCAAGGCAATCCCAAAACAATCTGCCATTGAAAACCCTATGAGGGTTGATATGAGGAGGATACAACTCGACGGCACCTAACAACAACAACAACATTATGTATAAGGGGCTGGGGTTTAGCTCAATTGGCAGAGTGCTGCTCTGTGCTCTCTGAGGCACCGTTTGATACCCAGCACAACCAGAAATGGAAGGAGGACCTGGCAGCCCACTTCTGAAACAATCCTGATACAATCAGCCATTGAAAACCCCATGATTATCAGAGAAGCACTGATATAGTACTGAGTACGGCACAGCATCAGGGAGTGTTTCTGTTGTACACAAGGTAACTATGAGTCGCTATAGACTCAAGGGCACCTAACAACAATTATGTACAAGATGAATCATTGGAAGCAAAGGGAAAGGAGGGAAGAAGGGAAGTCTGATTCATTTTTTTTATATTCCTGCTGTTTCCTGCTACCACTTAGTTCCATAATCTGATCCTGAACTTCCATTAAAATTCAAAGGCTTTATTTTAACTCAGGGCTTAATTTAAAATAAAATTTAATTGCTTTATTTTCCTTTATCAGTAAAGAATTAATCCATTATCAAATTTAATTTTTCATGCACAGTTGTAATTATACACATGTGTTAATGATATTAACGATGTCACTGAGACAGGGTCAAGGTATGGCACATATGGTGGTAAAGGAAACCTCCTACTCTTTTCAAGGAATTTACAAACCCTGATATAACCCACATTTCCGTTACAAAGTTAACAAAGGAACAAAAGTCAAGAGCTACAGTTAAGACACAAACAGGTTCATGCTTTTCACATTCACCCTCTCCCTCTCCTCCAAGCTAATGGCTAACCTTTGGGGGAATAACAAATGTAGAAGCAGACTTGATTGTCAGAAAGATAATTTTAAAAAATTGTTTTACATTTCATATTTATGTCAAATATGCTAAAAGCAAAAGTAATTGTTTTTGGAATAAAAATGTCTGAAGGCAAAGTTGTTTCTGAAAATAATACCGGATTAATTATCTTAAATATTTAAAAACTGCCAAACATTCTGGAAGTATTAGTGATAATTGCTCACTGAGTGAAAAATCTACTGAATAATGCTAATATTAAAGTATTAATTTTATTGTACATTGAAAATGAGACTTTAAATTTTTGACTAGGTCAAAATACCATTCTATACTGCTAGTTTACTGACATTATATCATATGCCCTTTCCATACTAACTATTAACCCAAAAGATATTAGCAATTGTGGTTTGGGCCCAAACTGCCTCCCAAAGGTCATGTTATTTGGTCCCCAGCTGGTGGCGCTGTCCTGGGAAGCTATGGAACTTTGGGAGTTGGACCTTTGATAGAAGTAGCTCCCTGACGGTGCGCCTGCAGAGGTTTCTAATGCTGGACCCACAGTCCTGCCCTTTCTCTGAGGTTGTTAGCCACAGGCTCAGCCTTTACTGCCACCATCCCAGTCCTGCCACTATTATACACTGATCCACTAACTGTGAGCTCCCGATAAATCTCTGCTCCTCATAAGTTTGCTCTGGTTGGTTTTTCTGCTACAGTGACAACAGCTGACTAATATAGCAATCTAGCAAAATCTTACACTCATTGATTTACATGTAAATTATTATTTCCATTTTTTACCACTTGAGTATGTAGCTCCCTTCCTGAATCTGCTTCCTAATAATACATATAGTACATTCATAACAAATCTTTAAATGAATGAATATGTAGCATATAAAACTAAGGACCAACACTGAATGGTGCTATGACACCGTATCAGTAGTGGCTGATGTGTAATTATAGAAATAAGTGGATTACCTACATTGGCTGCTTATCCATTTTATAGGTTTATTTAGCTGATTATTCAAACTCTCACAAGTAGCACACTAAAATAGTATTTACTGAGCCTAACAATGTGCTTCTGTTAGCCAACAGAACATAGCCTCAACAGACAATAAAGTTTTCAAAGTATGACATCAAGACAGATAAGATGGCAGACACCAAGAAGGTAGCTTGGCACTTCTGTGGGAAGGTGCCAGTGCTTTTATAGAACTAGTATTCCTTAATTCATACAATTTCCAGCTCTATAGCAATTGCTCATAAATTTCTACAAAGGCAAAAAAAAGCCAGTGCTTTAATTGCAACCACGGAACTGAATAAATACAACAAATACATTCCTCTGATATTTTCTTATTTCAAGTAACAATCTACCAAATTCCTATGCCACTTAATGTCAATCAATCAAAAAAAGAAAAAAGGAAAAAAAAAAAAAACTTTTTCCCCTTGAAAACTAAAGACCAGTTCCAGGTTGGTAACTCTATGTTTAAATCCTGGCAAAGCATTTTGATAGAGTCACAGCACAAAAAACATTGAAAATTTTTTGAAGTTGTGAGTTACATCTACTCCAAGGGTTGCAATTCAAATGACTATACAGAACAGATAGATTATATACATTTTAAGAGATTAACACAGCTTTCCCAGGGACATAACCAAGATGAGAACTCAGATGTCCTCCAATTCCTAGACCAGTATTTTCTTGCATCTCTATTCTTAGTTATAAACAGAACAAAGCATCTAAGAAAATGCCAGCCATTTTTCTACTCAGTTTTAATATACTGTACTTCTCTTACAACAAATCACATAATCTCTTAACAATTAAATAGGAAGATACTCATTTGAGAGATTATCCAAAAACTATACCAAATAGTAAAAACTGCTAACTACTTTGGAGGGAAAAGGGACTAGGATGTGGGAGAGATGTGACAGGACATTTGGATCAATGAGCTTTTAATCTGACTGATGCCAAAGCTGCCATTTTCTAACTTTACTGATGTGTCAGAATAAAAACACACTACTCAGAAGACATTTACCATAATCACATATTCAGATCAATTTATTAGAGAACCTCCTCTGAAACAAGATAAGCAAATC
>VMDO01031361.1:0-20084 GCA_007922755.1 Pedetes capensis
ACCTTTACCTTTTGTGATCATTTTGACTTTGGGGAAGAGACAGACATTGCATGGTGCCACATTCAGTGAATAAGGTGGATGAGGACACACCTTCCTGTTTTTATTTGACAGAAATTGCCATATCAGAAGCAATGTATGACAAGCACATGTGGCATGACAGAAGGTGAAAATAAAGACTCTCATGAAAGAGGACTTCCAGAACTGCTTCAGAAAGTGGCAAGAGTGATGAGTTAGGTATGTTGGAAGTCAGAGGGAGTATTTTGAGGGGAATCTGAATCTACATATTTTGGACATTGTTGTCAGGAAGAATCAGTCCCTGGAGAAGGACATCTTGTTTGGGAGAATGGCAGGTCAACAAAAATAAAAGAAGACTCAACTATATGGATTGAAATGGTGGCTGCTACAATGAGCTTAAACATAAAAAAGATCATGTGTATGGTCCAGTGTCAGGGAGTGTTTTATTCTGTTGTACATAGGGTTGTTATGAGTCATACCCAACTCTATGGTACCTAACAATTACAGCAAAGTATCCTTTTACTGTAACAAATTTTAAAATTTAAACATTCAACATATTTTATCATACCATATGTGTGTGTGTGTACACATACACACATATACATATTCACACCATATATATACCATATATGTAATATATATATATATATATATATATATATATATATATATATATATATAATTGTTGTTAACTGCAGTCAAGTTAGTATCTTACTCATAATGACCTTGCGTACAATAGGCAAAACACTATAGCTTCTCTGCTATTCACAGGATTTTCAATGGCAGATTGTTTTTTAGGAGTGGGTTGCCGGGTCCCTCTTCCAATCCTACAGCACCTGGTGTTCTCAGGTGGTCTCCCATCCAAGAACTAACTAGGCCCAACCCTGCTTAGCTTCCAAGATCTGATGGGATCAGAAGCCACAGTGCTATAGCTACAGGCATATAATATCATATATATGTGTGTATATATATATATATATATGTATGCACAAATGTCTATAATATAAGCACACACACACATATATTCACATTAAGGACAGAATTAAGAATGTGACCAAAATATTTAAAATTGGTAAATATGAGTAAAGGGTAATTTTCAGTTCTTGATATTATTCTCACACCTTTTCTGTAATTCTAAAATTATTTCAAAGAAAAGTTATATTTTTAAAGATGTATTTCTCATCTCAGCAAAGATTACTTTAAAATCACTTTGAGAACAATAATTTAATTTAAAGGGTAGTTCTAAATATAGGAAATCTTCATTTTATAGTTGTTGTTGTTGTCAGGTGCCATCAAGTCGTGTCCAACTCATAGCGACCCTTTACAGGGTTTTCAATGGCTGACTGTTTCGGGATTGCCTCGGGAGTGGATTGCCACATCCTTCTCCCGTTTTTGTGGTGCTGGGAATCAAACTCAGGACCTCAGAGACTACAGAACGCTGTGCTGCAGTGTCTGAGGTCCCAAGTTCAATTCCCAGCACCGCAAAAATGGGAGAAGGACCTGGCAATCCACTCCCAAGGCAATCCCAAAACAGTCAGCCATTGAAAACCCTATGAGGGTGACTATGAGTCTAATACTGACTTGATTTTGTAGTTACTGATCATTAATTTTGTTAGTCTCTGTGAACAAAGTGCTGACCTGTTCAATACGTGTTTCCATATTTAGAAACAGTACTTGTGATAACCATTTACCTTGTATGTGGCTATGGAAGGCAGTGGAGTAAGGCAGAAGAAAAATTTGAAGATGTGCAAGAGGTTATAAGGTCTGATTCTCCATGTCACAATAAGTATATCATTTTACCTTCCTGAGACTTTATTTCTTCCTCAACCAAATAAGGAGATTATGATAAGTTGGCAAGTCTCTCCATCTCTACTTTTCTAAAATGTTTAGTTAAAAGTTTGAGAAATAAAATATCAAAGTCTAAGAATTAAGAACTTTATCACCAGAATTGAAGAAGTTACCAAAGTCAAAAGGAAATTTTTTTTTTTACACATTTGTATAGTCTCAGCCTCTTCAATCACATTTCTCACATGGAGGGACAGAGCAATGTTGACAAAGAAACATTCAAAACAAGATTTGAACTGTCTGTTAGAATATTCATGAATTTGTTAGGCTGATTGCATTTGTTTCAAGAAGAAATATAGCCCCAGGTCTCCAAAGTACACTGAAACATTACTTCCTCAAACTTCCTATTCCTAACACAAATAACTTATTGTTTTCATAATCATATTAGAACTGTAAAGAAGTGCAATTGTATTGTCACAGTAAAGATAACAAATTGTACCATCATTTCTCCAAAAATGACTATTTTCCTGCGTGTTTTCATTCTGAATGAGCTATATTTTATGTCAACGAAGAATCAGAGAAATTATTTTGCTGTTGTTTTTGTTAGGTGTTGTCCAGTCAGGTCCAACACATAGCGGCCCTATGTACAACAGAATGAAACACTCCCTGGCACTTTGTCAGGCACACAATCTTTTTTATGTTAAGCCCATTGTGGCAGACATACTGTATCAATTCATCTAGTTGAGGGTCTTCCTTTTCATTTGTTGACCTGTCACTCTCCCAAACATGATGTCCTTCTCCAGGGATTGGTCCCTCCTGATAACATGTTCTAAAACACATAAGATGCAGTCTAGCCATCCTTGCTTCCAAGGAGCACTCTGGTTGCACTTCTTCTAGGACAGATCTGTTGGTTCTTTTTGCAGTCCATGGTATATTCAATATTCATCTCCAGCATCATAATTCAAAAGCATCAATTCTTTTCTTGTCTCCTTTAATCAGCATCCAGCTTTCACAATCATATTAAAATACCATGCCACAAGTCAGGCTCACCTTTATTTTCAGTGTGACATCTTTACTTTTCAACACTTTAAAGAGGTCTCTTGCAACAGCTCTTCCCAACACAATGCATCTTTTGATTTCTTGACTGGTGCTTCCATAGGTGTTGACTGTAGAACCAAGTGAAATAAAATCTTAAGACAACCTCAATCTTTTCTTCATTTATCATGAAATTGCTTACTGACCCAGTTGTGAGGATTTCTGTTTTCTTGATGTTGAAGTGTGTTCTTTGATCTTCGTCAGTAAATACTTCAAATCTTCTTCAGTTTCAGCAAGCAGAGTTATGTCATCTGCAAAATGGAGGTTGTTAATGAGTCTTCCTCCAATTTTGATGCCATGTTCTTCTTCATAAAGTCCACCTTCTTGAATTGTTTACCTCCTAACAAAGACCAAAATGAAGGGTACTAAGGTGGGTGCACCATAAATATTGTTGATTTAGAGTAGCAAACGATAAAAATAGGAAAGAAGGAAGGAACGAACGAATGAATGGAGGGAGGGAGGGAAGGGTGGAGGGGAGTGGAAAAGAATCAAGATGCCACCATACTTGGAGAAGCTTTTCACTTGGAGAAAGCATTTTGTAAAAAGTTCCTTATATATACGTGCCTCCAACTAGCTATAAAGTGCAAGTTCTGAAGTGGCGCAACATAAAAAGGCAATTTTGAACTCTTTACTAATTATATATTAAGGTAAGATGCAATTATCCAGCTGTCCAGTCAACAAACAGTAATTGTGTTCTTAATCTGTCTTGAGCACATTCTGAACATGTCACCATGAACAGGGACAGTCTCTCACTGAGCTTATTTTCTAGTAGGCAAAGATAAATATGGATGAAATACAAATAAGTAAACACCACTGTGATGGGTAGTATAGAGAGATTAAAATAGATATATGATTTTAGTTCGTCAAAGAGGACTTTTTTGAAGAACATGTAAGCTATGGTCTGAATAATGTAAAAATCACAGTGGAGAGAACATTGCAGCCCAGTGATTGCAAAGGTTCTGAAATAGGAATGAGCTTGTTCATTTGGACAGAACAAAAGCCAGATGACTGAAACATAAGAGGCAAGTGGGGAGGAGTAACGATTTTCAGAAGCGTCACAGGCATCGGGGATCATATTCTATTCTAGGTGTTATAGACATTCATGGAAAGGATCTAAGCAAGAATAAGGTGGGATCCGATTTTTGCTTAAAAGTAAGATTGGGGCTGCTATGGGAGGAAGCAATTGCACTAATCTAGATGTGAGATCATGGGTCCTGGAACAGGGTATCCATCATGGGTGTGGATAGAATCAGCCCTTGGAAAGAAAGTCGACAGGACCAGATGTTGATTTATAGGATGGCTGTGGTGTAAAAGACAGAGATGGATAACTTGTAAGGTTGTATCCTGGACAGCTGGAAGGTGTAGGTTGATAATCTGGGATGGAGAAGACTGGGAGAGAGAGAATTTGAGGGGATGGGAATTAAGAGGGATGCTTGTGAATTGTTAGTTTGAAGATGCATATTAAACCATCCAAGCAGAAATGCCATATAGTCGGTTGAGTGTACAATTAGGACATTTAAGGAGGCGATAAGGACTAGAGTAGCAACATTGGGAATTAGGAGTTTGGATGGCATCTGAAGCCACAGGACTGGACAAGATCACCTAAGAACAGAACAGAGCTGGGGAAAAGAAGGGACTTCAGGACGGAGCTCTTAAGTGGAAGAGAAGGAGCAAGGGCTGACCAAAGAGACTGAGAAGGGTGAGTGAAGCAACAGGAAACCTGGAAGAGTGCTGTATCACAGGTGATGAGAGGAATGTGTTATACTAACGACAGAGTCAACTGTGGGCTCTGGCAGTTGTGAGCCTCAGGAAGGCCATAGGGTTTGGACATAGGAAAGTCATTGTAGTCTTAATAGAATACTTGGGCCTCAAAAGAAGTGGATCATGCAGACAGTATGAGATGGAAAAGTGAGAACTGCTTGGCAGGCTTTCTTCAGTGGAGGGTGAGCCTCAGCATGGGAGGGCAGTAGGAAGGAGACGTGGAGTCCAGGGAGGCTCTTTGTTTCTCTTAGGAAGGGGAGCTAGATCAGTACAGACATCAACAAGATTAATGCAATCACAATTGCAAGAGAAAGACTGGTAATGTAAGAAGGTGACAATGGCAAGAGCTGTACCCATGGGTGAGGAGAAGGAGGCACAGAATCCAGGCAAAAGGATTTAGCCTTTGAGAGCCAGAGGCATCTTCAAAGAACTCTTTGTAGAATTACGGAACCTCTTCTCTTACAAAATGTCACTTTTTATTCTCATGCAATAAATCATTCCCAATATCCAGAGGAGGAAAATAATGTTTGGACAAGTTGGATAATTTCTCTTTGGGGCATGCAGTGAATGGATAATAAAACTAGAATTCGAACTGTTTTTGCAACTCCAAATGGAATGCTCTTTCCATTACATAATACCACATTAAAGGACCCATTGTAATACTCTCTCTGACACAATGTGACAAATGTTCACAATGTACTAGGTACAAAGAACTATATTTGCTTTAATGTGTTATTCCCATTTGGTGGCTTAGTGATCAGTAAATTGTTTGGAAACTTTACATTTGAAGTCCCTGGAATCCATTCATGTGGAAGTTTTGTATCCACATCATTTTTTTCTCAATTTAATGATGGCTGGAATCTAACAGGGCTGTAATTATATTTGCTACTAAAGATCTTTAAGAACACTTAAAATCTATTATGCCTTTCTCAAAATATTTGGTTCATATATTCAAGTTAACCGTAGATTGTGTTTATCTTACCATTTTAAAAGGAGTGTCACCCACTAAAAGAACAGTAAAGCTAAATACCTGCTTATAAATTTTAAATATATATATTTTTAAAGATAATCAAAGTATAAATCTCAATCAACTGATGGCACAATGCAGAGGAGTTTATCATATGATTCAAAAGTCATGGAATGTAACATCTGATGTCCTGATTTCAAGTCTTAGATCTTGATGAATTCTTTTGGTGATCTTTTTCAAAATGTTTAACCCTTTAACTTCCTTATTTGTAAAATAAGGCTAATGACATTTATGCAAAAGAGTTGTGAGAAATGAGGGATGGTTGTTATTATTTGGCATGTAATATTCTATGGCACATTTTATTTTATATTTAACAAACATTGTGAGCCAGATAGTGGTGCACTATTCCTTATAAGAGACAAAAGAGAAGAGAAATTGCTGGCATGGGGATACCTATTTTGCTTATTTTCTTTCACTAGTAGAGGGTTGAACCCAGAGCCTCACACATGCTAGGCAAGTGCTCCACCACTAAGCTGCACCTCCAGCCCCCTTTTAATTTTTGAGACAAGGTCTTGCTAAATTGCACAGGCTGCCTCTGGTCTCAAACTCACCACACTCCTGCCTCAACCACCAGATAACAGGCGCCCGCCAGGGCACCCGGCTTATTCTAACTTCTAAAAAAACCCTTCCCAAATATCTTGAAACTGCATCAGCCCCACGTTCCTGCAGAAGCACATCCATTGTTGCTACTGTAATACAGTGAGTAGGAGTAGGTAGCACCTCCGCCCCCCACACACTTTAATAACAAATGCGCATTGAGGGCCATTACATTCCAGGCTCTGAAGAAACTATGCACCAACACAGAAAATGGATTGTGATATGTTTCTGCCATTCCAGAAGATCACAGTGAAGGAAAAGAGCTTCTCCTCTGAATAAAGCTGTTTATCTTTGTATCTCCCCTGCCCATCCTCCACCTGAGCTCCTCCCTGGTTGTGAGCCTCACAATGCCAAGATCAGATCATCTTTAGTCTCCCTGATGTTCCCCAACTGTACTTTGCTTAAAGTTTAGGTGCTTAATATCTGATCATTAGACAGAAGGAAAATTTTGTAGCATGTTTTTAAAAATATCAAGGTGCCCTGGTAGACTAACAAGCAAGGTGTTTTTCCTTATAACGTCTCTCTGGTTACATTTAACAGCAAGTTAAAATTAGATCTTTTTTTTAAAGAAAGAAAACCATAGCAACTGTGATACTGAATGTTTCTGGGAGCACATTTTTTAAGGATTCTCTTTTTCTGAATTGCCCATGTTTGAGCTGCCTGTTTCAGTGAATATGTAATAAATAATTTGTGTTACTAATAGCCTTGTAAACCACTGATTGAGTCTAAGAAGCAATAGGAACTCCCACATAGAGCAGAAAACTTGATGAACTGCTTGAAGAAAAAAATAAATGTGTTGAAAATGCACTAAATAAATTTAAAATGGTTATCCACTGGAAATGAATGAACATTAACCTCTCTTTGTCTCTTGTATCTGTATTTATTATTGGAGATTGTTCTAATGTTTCGTATCAGTATTTGCTGGAGATTTTTCAGGGCATGTTTCAATTTTACAGTGCTCTCTTCTAAATTAAAGGATTATAGAAAGTTGTCAGTAAACACTTCTTTGATATGCATAATGATTTGATTATCTCATGGGTTTTGTAAAGTATTTTTATTAAAGTAATGATTAAAATGTAGCTCAGTGCCTTAGAAACACTGACTAATGTCATGTTAATCAACTTGACTACTAAAAAAAAGTGAAGAGGTTGATAGCTTAAATCTAGTTCTTACATGATTCACTTGAAACATCAAAGAAGAAAATGTACTTTTTCCAGGACCATATTTAAAACAAAACCCATCAGATCTCCCAGACACAACTTTTTCAAAGTTTGAACCATAACATTAGAAGAAATCCAGCTTTGCTTTCTCTTAATACATGTAAATTAGCCTCTGTTTCACAGCATTGAATTTACTGAATGCCTACTCTATAAATGAGAGAAGGACCTGGCAACCCACTCCCAAAATAATCCCAATCTGCCACTGAAAACCTTATGAATAGCACAGAAGCACTGACCTTGTGCCAGACGTGGCCCTGTGTCGGGGAGTGTTTCGTTCTGTTATACATGGGGTCACTGTGAGTAGGACCCAACTCGACGGCATCTAGTAACAACTATATAGGACACCCAGCTAATATCTAGATAACTGAAGCATATTTCTACTTCTAGGGAGCCTGTTGAAAGAAATAAGTCATTCAGGCATAATGGTGGTGTGAAAAATAAGCCCTATAAATGCCATGGGAATTCTGAGGAGGTAGAAATGGATAATTCTGTCCAGGTTTGGACTGGTAGAATAGGGTGGGAGCAGCATGGTGGAAAATTCTTAGTCGACAGACTGAAAATGAGCATCTTTTGGAATTAGCAGAAGTTCACCTTGACTTTCAGCTGGTTTACTGGAGGGAGTGCCAATCAGGGAAACACACATTGAGCTAGGTGGTGAAAGGCCACGAGTTCCATGTCATTTCAATGGAATTCTGAGTTTGGGAAAAGATGTAAATGAGCAGTCCCATAACTCTTCCGTCACGTCAACAACTTTTAGGTTCTCCATTTGAAATTGAAGTTATGTAATTTGCAACCAACACTGTCAAATATTTGTTGGGCATGATTTTTCAGCCTGCCCATTTAGGACACTTTTAAATATCCAGTCATGGATTCTGGATTTGTAGAGCGGAGCTTAAATGATTGTTTCATGGACATTTGGAGTAATTGATCTTCTGGACATCTGAAAGATAAACATTCGATTACCTATACAATCCCTCGAGTGCCCTATGTACACCCTGCCGCTTGTATAAATCTGCACTAAAGACCACGATGGCTTCTATAGAAAGGTTAAGGATGGATGCAGAAATACTCAAACCTGCTTTTTAAAACAATAAAACTTTCCTCCTTGCAGGGAGAGAAAAGCCCAGGGTGGGGACAGCTGGGGAGAGGATTGGGGTGGGAGGAGTCTGGAGACAAGCAGAGGAAAGGAGACAGGGACTGGGAGAGAACAATTATCCTTCAGAAAAAAAAAACGGTTACAAAGATAACTTTATAAATCTGTATGTGTTCAAGGGTTGCAAAATAAAGGCAGCAGACAGGTAATGCTTCCATAGTTGCCAAAATGTTACTAATGGTAACTGACTACATATATGTGGATACAGTTTTAGCCTCTGGTACTTAAAGTAGACAGATAAGAGATAAGATACTCATGAAAATATGGGAATAGCTAGCCCACCAACACTTACTGCTCATATTTCTATAGTGAGGAGGAACATGAACCAGAGATCCTTAAAAGCAGGTGTTTCAAGCTTTAAACAAATTTAGAGAGCTTCGTCCTTGTTACTGAAAGAAATTTATTAGAATAGACTGTCTATCTGGAGTGTCCACCCACTGGAGACCTTAACTGAAGGATTTAAGCTAATTTTCTCTCTGCTCAAACCTTGTGTGGCACAAAAGCAAACACAAGCTAAGAGTTTTCTTCTCAAAAGCCAGGCGCAATGGCGCATGCCTTTAATCCCAGCCACTTGGGAGGTGGAGGCAGGAGGATCGCGAGTTCGAGACCAGAGGCAGTCTGCGTAATTTAGCAAGACCCTCTCTCTCTCTCAAAAAAAAAAAAAAAAAAAAGATTTTCTTCTCCCCACTTTAAACAGTAGCATTAGAAGTCCAAAAGACATACTACATGCGACCAATTCTGGGAATCAAACTCAGCCCCTTGCACGTGTGAGACAAGTGTTCCATCACCAAGCCCACCCCACATTTTATATTTTGAAACAAGTCCAGAAGCAGAGTTTAGTATGCAGAAAACTTTGACTGCTATACATTTTGAGCATTAGTGCTTTCGGATAGTGCCTCACCTTCATATAATGCATGGCACTGATATTATTGCAACAACAATGTTAATACAGAAGTCTCAACCTGATATGTGTCTCCATATTACTGTAGGGTTGAAGGTCAGGTTCTTGTGCTTTAAAGTCTATTATCTTTAAAGCTGCTTAAACACGAACTTTTAATTATTAATAGAAGAAACAAACATTGTGCTCACAACATTTCTGCTTTGCAGAGGAAGCAGTTATGGTTTCTTTAGGCTTTCACATCTCTTATGCAGGTTGGCAGTGTAATTTATGGGTTCTAGACCACCTGCCTTTCTGAGTAAATTAATGTAGAGATGGATTGGTGTGTGTCTGTCTGTCTGTGTGTGTGTGTGTGTGTGTGTGTGTCCTTTTTGTTCTAAGTGGCTATGCATAAGAGTTTTCTATTCAATGACTTTAGGGATCTCATAAAAATATTCACACAATGTTATTCGGCTGTAGGTTATTTTCTAAGACAATACCTAGAGGTGTTTTCAACAAGTTCTTATGTTAGTGAGTTTTGAGATTGAAACATATGTTGCCCTAGTAGATAGATGTATCTGGAGTGGATAGCTTTATTTCAAAGCAATAAAAACCTATAGTGAATAAAAAATATTTTAAATAAAATGGACTATTGACTAAATCGCTAGATTTCAAAATATTGTTTTAATTATTTTCCTCTTCTCACCACTATAGGAATTTGGGTCCGGATCAATGGATTTAGGAAGCAGTAGAGATTTGGAGAACACGCTGAAGAGGGTCTATCACCACCAGCTCGCTTCAAAGATAAAGGCAAGCGAGAGAATGTCCACCCTGGCAAATTCACCCAGCAGCCTGGAAGTGCCACCAGGGATTAAGAAAGACTGCGGCGGCAAGCAAGCAGAAATCACAGCCGAAAGACTAAAAATGGCAAAGAGCATCAAAGAAAAACAAAGCAATGATTTGGAGAAAGTGGCCTTTAAACGGAAGGCAGAAGGTGAGGAAAAGCCACCTGGGAAAAAGGAGGCAAAGATAATGGAACTGGACAATCAGTTAATCGCCATGCCCTTGCCTCACATCCCCTTAAAGAACATCATGGACGTGGAAATGAAGCTGGTGTACGTTGACGAAGAGGACGTGAGCTACGAGTTCGCAGAGTCCATCGCGTCCGCTGGGACTCAGCCAACGGGCCGAGGGGCGGACACAGCCAACCCTTCCAGCGCTCCTCATTGCAGCTTTCTGCCTCAGATTGACAAGTGGCTTCAGGTAGCCTTAAAGGATGCCAGCTCTTGCTACCGACAAAAGAAATACGCCGTTGCTGCGGGGCAGTTCAGAACAGCACTTGAGGTACGCGATTAAAGAAAGTTCAGATTGGTGCCAGGAAGGTATGAAATAGAAACTTGCAATTACATTGCATGGTGTTGATCACATCACAATGAACAGTGATCATGGTGTGAAAATATCTAATATCAGGATTATGCAGTTCCTGGTTTACAGAAAACCAATAAGTAAAGATATGGCTGCAATTTTTGTTTGTTTTGTTGTTGTTGGTGGTGGTGGTGTTTGTTGTTGCTGTTTTCTTTTGTGCCCTACTGGGGATTGAACCCAGGGCCTCGCGCTTGTGTGCTTTGCAAGTGCTGTACCACTGAGCTGCACCCTCAGCCCATTTTTTTTTTAACTTTTTGAGACAGTGTCTCCCTAAATTATGCAGACTGCCTCTGTTCTCAAACTTGTGATCATCCTGCCTCTGCCTCCTCAGTCGCTGGGATTACAGGCATGCACCAGTGTGCCTGGCTATGCCTGCAAATTAATATGCCTGTGTGCGCTTGACATACAGAAGAACCCAAAAGTATACCTCATGGTTTTAAAAAGCAATCTTCTGTGAATGGCAACATGTATAACAATGTAGTTGGTTTTGTAATTTAGATGTACTGCTGTAAAAGCTATAAAGTTTTAGTACAACTGTGACGTGTAGAATAGAATCTCTAGAAACAGGCAGTTAATGAATATATGAATTGTGTCCTTTTGCTATGTAGCCTTCATGGGACAATCTACTCTTACTTTTCATCTTAGGCTGGCACTTTACCCATGATTCTTATTAAAAGCAAAATAACACCATTCTACTTCATCACCCAAACTTCCCTTCCCTTCCCATTCTAGGGAGCTTTGTGAATAATTATATTTCCGTCTGCAAGCAGGAAAATTTGTCAACATCTTGGCATTAAGAAATAGCCTGTGGCCTAAAATAAACTCTAGAATCACCACTAAAACACAAGATAAACTATGAGGGAAAAAAATGCTCCATCTCATGACGCCCTGGGCCTCCAGAAGGACCACCGTGTGTAACTGAAAGTCCCTTTGGCCTGGCAATATTGACGTCTGTGTATTTCATTAATTACAAACACACATTTCAGCTCAGTGCATCCTGTGTATGCCTGCTTGGCACTAGAGATTTAACAAAACGACTAAAGGTTTTGTCCCTTCCCTCTAACCGTCTGGCAAGGGACCCGAGCCACTATGCACTTAAGTAAAGATGGCACGGAGGAGCAATTGATTCACCATGAGGGCATGAGAGAGGGCAGGAGTCAAATGTGAGATGTTGAGGTGGAGATTTAAAGAGTAAAATATTAGTCCCACCTTTACTTATAGGTTAAAATGACTAAGTCCACAATGAATTATTAATGGGAAATACCAAAGCTGTCCTTAAATATTTTAAAAGAGACTAAGTGTGAAATAGGAGTCGTGAATAGATAGGAAGCAATTAGGTGGCACACAAACAGACCCATCTACAGATAGTCCTGTTCTCATAAAGGGTCATCCACACAGGGAAGTAAGCTCCTAAACATTGTAGTAAGTGCCAAAAAAAAAAAAAAAAAAAAAAATCCAGGCTACTCACCAGCCTCTGAGAGAAACCTCAGCTGTCCTGTGAGCTAGAGTCCGTCAGCCAGTACTTGGGACAAGGAAAGGATGCTGAACTGAAACTACATAAACACTTCTGGGCATTTCTGCCAGGGCCAGTTTCAGTTGAAACTTTTTTTCCAGTTTGGGGAGGATTAAAGGTACAATTTTATATATAAAGAAATGTTATCATTTCAGCAATGAGAAAAGAAAGACATAAAAATAAGAAAGTATAATAGAAAATTTCAAATGAAGGTAGAAGCAAAAGATAATCCATATTAACTGGAAGAAAATATCCAGTTTTCCATAAAACCCAATGCTTACAATGGAAAAATGTGAATCAGGGTTTGATTACCTAAAGATATAAATTATACTGGAAAATGCACCTTCCTCCCTTCCTCCACCCCTCCCCCCTTCTTTCCTTCCCTCTTCTCTCTCGCACTCGCTTGCTCGCTTTGGGTTTTAGGAAAGTTTTGGATGCTGACACTAATTACTGGTAATCAACAAAGGTAATTATTTTGAGACCAAAACTTAGCTTAGACATATGTCCTAGCTTTTGTCTTACTGTCTTGGGAGTTTACTTTGAAGTCCTACCTAGAATGTCTCTTAATCAACCACAGCCATTAGGAATAGGAAAGATTGGTAGCTTCTTTAACCCTTCTTCTCCTGAACTAATCTTCTAAACTTCTAAGTTTCATACTTTCTCAGTGTTCTCAGGTATTATTTAGTGACAGAAAATGAGGCATAATAACAGTTATGACACCTGAAAGACAGGTGATTCCGCTAATATTTGAGTGTGTATAAATTAGGGTTAGATTTGGCTATAAGTGAGAGAAAATCCAAGATAACAATGTCAGAAGAAAGAAGTTTTTCTCTCGTACAGTGGGTAGTCAAGGCTGGTACAGTATGATTATCAGGGCACCAGATTATATTTAGTTCCCTAGAAGTGGCTTTGATCTCATGACACAAAATAGCTGCTCCTGTTGGTGTCATCACATACACATTCCAGCCAGACAAAAGTGAAAAAAGGAAGGAGAGACACAGAATCCATAACCACACTGCACAGAATTTGCACCATACAAGAAGCTGGACTTTATGAAGAAGAACGTAGCATCAGGATTGAAGAAAGACTCATTAACAACCTGTGTTATGCAAATAACACTCCTCTGCTTGCTGAAAGTGAAGAAACATTTACTGATGAAGATCAAAGAATACAGCCTTCAGTATGGATTGCATTTCAGCAATGAGAAAATAAATATCCTCACAACTGGGTCAGTAAGTAACTTCATGATAAATGAAGAAAAGATTAAGGTTGTCCAAGATTTTTCTTTACTTGGTTCTACAATCAACACCTACAGAAGCAGCAGTCAAGAAATCAGAAGACACATTGCATTGGGAAAAACTGTTGCAAAAGACCTGTTTAAAGCATTGAAAAGTAAAGATGTCACACTGAAGACGAAAGGTGTACCTGACTCATGCTGTGGTATTTTCAGTTGCATCAGATGCTTGTGAAAGCTGGACATTGAATAATAAAGGAGACAGGAGAAGAATTGATGCTTTTGAATTATGGTGCTAGAGATGAATATCGAATATAGCATGGACTGCCAAAAGAACCAACAGGTCTGTGCTAGAAGAAGTACAACCAGAGTGCTCCTTGGAAGCAAGGTTAGCTAGACCACATCTTACGTATTTTGGACACGTAGTCAGGAGGGACCAATCCCTGCAGAAAGACATCATGTTTGGGAGAGTGACAGGTCAACAACAAAAAAAAGGAAAACCCTCCACCAGAGGGATTGACACAGTGTCTGCCGCAATGGGCTTAAACATACAAAAGATCATGTGGTTGGCACAGAGTCAGGGAGTGTTTCGTTCTGTTATACATAGGGTCACTATGAATCAGAAAAGACTCAAAGGCACCTAACAACAAACATTTCCATTGTCCAGAATTTAGTCATTTGCCCACACCTACTTCCAAGGGAGGCTGATAATCATGGTGTTCCAGCCAGTTCTCACATTGAGATGTTCTATTACTGATGAAGGAGAGAATAGATACTGAAGGATAACTGGCATCTCTCTCAAGTATTTATTATTTGGGACTTATTGTGAGGCATATAAAATGCTTGACAAATGGATGGTACACTGCCAGTAACAGTAGTATACAGAGGATTGCTTGTGGTTAAAGGTAGACCCAGAAAAGTGAAACAGAAAACTATGTAAGTGGCATAGGCCCTGAAGATTTGTAAATGTTTATTAATTGACATAATTTCCAATACATCTAGTAAGTCCATTTGGAATATTCTGTTTTTACATTAGTTTCCTTGTGCTCTTCTGCCAAAATGTTCACTCATTTTGTTTTCAAAAGCCACTGACCTAGATAAGTAAACATATAATGATATTTTATAATGATTAAGATAGAATCAAATGCAATGATTCAGAAGACAATTTAACTTCCAATAAACAGTATTTCAGAAAACAGCAGGCATTTGTTTTAATGTACCTGATGAAATGATTTCCTTTCATATGATTTATTTTTATTTTCTAAAGTTGAATTGGTTATATAGGTAAGGTTAGTCCTTATCTCCATGCCCAAATGCTCAATTGTCTTCAACTTATACTCAAATCAGTCATCATTTGCTCTTGTGTTTATATTCCTATCAGAAGTGAAAGTATGAGGGCTAAATGTATAAACTGAAGATAAAAACACAAATTCATATTATTTTCATGCCCAGAAGGTACTTCCCTGTAACTTTTATAGATGGCTATACAAATTCACTCACTATAAAAATAATAGGGTTTCTATAAGGAAAAATGTAAGATTGGGATGATGTAGTTACATTTTTATATTAGACAATACAAACTACTATTCAATAGATTGTTTAGCGGTGAATGTGGTTGTTGTTAGGTGCTACTGAGTCAAGTCTAACTCACAGCAACCCTCACAGAGTTTTCACTGACTGATTGTTTTGGGACTGCTTCCAGGAGTGGATTGCCACATCCTTCTCCCATTTCTGCAGTGTTGAGGATCAAACCTGGGTCCTCAAAGTACACAGTAGTGCTCTACCATCTGAGTGAAAAGATTAATTAATAAGCATTCTATCTACATTTTCATGGGAAGAATTACACTAATTAGACTTCTAGGAAATTGAAAGGCCTAAGAACATAGTAATTGGATGTTTCTTGTCAATTATCAGAAAAATTCCCTCCAAAACTCAAATTATCAAAGGTCCTAAATTTGTAGCACACAACCTAACCAACACGGTCATTTCAACTTTATAGGATTTTAGTGGTTAAAAGGCTTTCACCTTATGAATTAGAGTAGGTGTGCATGCACTCTTCAAGAGTCACAGCTTCAAACCACTAGAACCACTCAAAAAACAAACAAACAAAAACAGAATAAGGCTTAACCCTCACCAACTGAAACTCTCAATTCTTCTGAACTCGTTGAAGTACTCATCTTTTTAAGATGTCTTACAGCATAAAAAATCTTTAAAAATCTTACTGATCTGTAAGATTAAGTAATAACTGGCTCTTTCTGTATGAGGCTCTGTCTGTATGTCAGGTCCTGGATTTTATATTCAGGGAATATTTACATTCATTATTCTATTTTATTATCACAACAAACTTGTGAGATAGGATGATGATGATCATGATGATGATCATGAGGATTTTGTTGCTAATGAGAAAACTGAGGTAAAGACCAGTTAAGTGACTTGCTCAAGGGTCTACAGCTAGAAATGGTGAAGCCTGACTAACACATTTACTCTCCAATTCATACTTTGTAGTTTGGCTTTTAACAGTCTTTGATGCCCAGCAATGATTTCCACGGAAAGAGTATCCTTTTAAGCAGTTGCTTCAGTAACAGTGGTTCAGAATTTTGGAATTTCAAGCACATGTAAAACCTTTTTAAGTGGGGTGGGTAGGGCATGGGTTGGCATTGCATTTGTCTTATACAAGAATATTACAAAACTTATGGTCTATTACCATCATTATTATAAAACATGGAGCAGTTTAACACTGAAGAAGTAGAAAGAAAATAGAAAGGTCATACTGTCCGGATGAAGGATATTTTTTAAATAGATTATATTTTAATGTTATAGAAAGCTTCCTAAGTTATCTTTATTTCCCCTTGGATCAGTAAAGCACTGGTCTGAGAACCAATTTTTGGGAATCATTGTTCTAGAACGCATTCCCTTTATGGTAAACGTTAGGTATCCAGGACGATTGAACCCACACCAGGGCCTTCTTATAAGATTACTTCCAGTATAATGGAATTTGGTATGAGGCAGGTCCATTCTGGATCCTATTCAAGGGGATTTATTTAATGAACTAGCAAAGATATCTCATTATAGGGCAGCCTCACCTATAATTGCTCTGCTGAGAATAATTCTGTAGGAACTCTCCAGGGTATAACAATGTGACCATCCCAGAAAGCTTAATTTAAATGAATTCTAACACAGGTATTTCTTTGTGCAACATAATCAGGAAATTGAGAGTTCACCCAATTCTCTGCCTGAGCTATCTTATTATACATCTGTGGATTTGCATATAATTCAGTAGGTATTTCTTAAACTCTTGCTCATATAATCATCACTGTAGCCCTCTAAGGAAGATGTTATTATTCCCATTTTGCAGATGAAGAAACTGATGTTTCACAAAGTTAAATAAATTTAAAAAGTACCACAGCTAGTCTGAGGCGGGGATAAGATTAAATTCAGATGCCCTCATTTCATATCTGGAATTCTTTATGCCATTGCTTTTCATAGGGTAGAGTACATAAAAACTGAATAGGAATATTGTTACACTGCAGATTCTCACATTAGATGAGACACCAGATTCCTCGTTTCGAATAAGTTTCCAAATGCCAGTGACCACTCTTGAGTAGCAAGGACTTATGCCAAACCACTAGCTGGTTAACAAACAACTTCATCAGCCCTGAAGCAGCAGTTCCCTATCCCTAGCTTCATAGTCCGAGGTGGCTACTTGAGTCCAGATCTGGGATGAACAGAATTCTGAATCTGGAGTCAGATGATCTATTTGATGTTGTTTCTGGTGTCTAATTGCTATGTGACTTTGAGCGACTTTCTTCACCCCTTAGAACACAGTTAAATAGAAATGATAATTAGTGCCTAAGATACTTCCACATAGGATGTCAAGAACTGCCTACTGAAAAACATGATGAAATCTAAATTCATGTACAAGTTATCACAACCTTTCTCAAATACCACATTTCCCTGTACAGCATGACTTTAACTTAAAACTTGAGCACTCCAAAGGATTTTGCCCAACTCCATGATTATTAACATTTTTAATACATAGTCCTTTTCTTCCTGATTAAAATTTAAAATTTATAGACTTCTTTTAATGACATTTAAAATTCAACCAAACAAGAGCCAAAATAATGTATTTTTTTCTTATTCCTTTTTGAGAAGGAGTGATCCAAATCCAACACTATTTTAAACTATTAATGGCTACTGATAAAAAATATCAGCCTTCATTTAAATGTACAAATTATAATGCTAGAAATAGCTCATTTTTCTCTTACTTGCTAGGTATAAACTGACTGTTGAATTCTGTATGTTCAGGATCAGACATTTCAATTTTTACTTTGATTGTAGCCATCTTTATTCCATCCAGGGACACTATAACTAATAAGTATTTAATGATAAGTGATATTTGAAAAAATATTAGCAAATTTACACGGCAGGAAAATACAGACTGAATGCCTTTCTGAACCTCAAAAATTAAATGGTGACATTAGATGTTTTCCTATAATTAAACACTAAGTAAAACAGATCTCCAAAAATTTTAAATTTATGATTATAAGAAAAACGTGCATTAATACCACTAGCACTTACCAGCTGTTTTTGCCTGGCATACTGTAGGTACTGGGAATGCAAATCCAAGGCAAACACACCCCTTGCCCTCAAGGAGCCAGAGTTTAGAGTTCTACGGCCTTATTTGCATTTTTAGGTTATGTATTTTTTATTTTTAGTTCAGTCAGTGTGCTATTGTTTATAGTTTAAAAACTTTTTTCCCTAAAATGTGACCTTTAAGTGGACATTTAGAAAGACTGCCTACAGTTTCAGCATGTTTCAGCATAATTTAATTACATCCAGTGATCTTCCTCCCATTGCCAAAGAAATCAAAAAGATTGAAAGATTTAAGACACTCAGAGGAGAGTACACTATTGGCTGAAAGAGAAAATACTTAGGGGGATGAATTTATTAAAAAGCGATGGGAAATGTGAAGGACACCTAAGGCAGCTGTCCACCCGGTGGGCCCTCCTTACTATGGAGGCTCTCTCTCCAGGGGCTAGCCCCAACACACAGCCACTGTTCACTCTCTGACTCTTCTGACTCCTGCTAAGCCTCGGTCCCTAGCCTGCACAGAAGCAGCCGCCACTGACAGGGCAGGGAAAGCTTCAGCCATTCCTGTCTGAATGCACTGCCTGCCCAGACCAGGGGAGAGCTTGTGGGTGGGATATGGGGAGAAATCAAAGGACAGGAAGAGGGGAGCAGAGGCCCACAGAGGGATACCAGGTTGACAACCTCCCTGCCCATCTCAGGGAGAAATGAGCTTTCCCATCACTCAGAGGGTGGTAGAGTGTGGGAGGGGGTGAGTAGGAGAATTTTCTATGTTAGTCTACATTGTAATTTGTATCACTTTACGAATGACAGAAGAATCATGTTCCATGTTTTTAAAAGGTCACAAACCTCATAGTTTCTTAATATAATGATCATCTGGGATCTTTTGAATATATGTACATGCCCAAAACCACTCATAGGAAGTCTGATATCATTGTCTGTTGTTGTTTTTGTTAGGTGTCGTCGAGTCGAGTCCGACTCATAGCAACCCTATGTACAGCAGATCAAAACTCTTCCCGATTCTGTGCCAGGCAAACGATCTTATTTATGTTTAAGCCCATTGTTGCAGACACTGTGTCAATCCATCTGGTGGAGGGATTTCCTCTTTTGCATTGACCTGACACTCTCCCAAACATGATGTCCTTCTCCAGGGATTGTTCTCTCCTGACTACATGTCCGAAATATGTAAGGCACAGTCTGGCCATTCTTGCTTCCAAGGAGCATTCTGGTTGCACTTCTTCTAGGACAGATTAGTTGGTTCTTTTGGCAGTCCATGGTGTATTCAATAGACGTCTCCAGCACCACAATTCAAAACCATCAATTCTTTTTCTGTCTCTCTTGTTCAATGTCCAGCTTTCACAACCATATGATACCACTGAAAATACCATGGCATGAGTCAGACGCACCTTCATCTTCAATGTGACATCTTTGTTTTTCAATACTCTAAAGAGATCTTTTGCCACAGCTTTTCCTAGAGCAATGCGTCTTTTGATTTCTTGACTGCTGCTTCCATGGGTGTTGATTATAGAGCAAAGCAAAGCAAAATCTTGGACAACCTCAATCTTTTCTCCATTTAATGTGAAGTTGCGTGCTGACCCAGTCGTAAGGATTTTTGTTTTGTTGATGTTTAGTCGTAACCCATATTGAAGGCTATGATCTTTGATCTTCATCAGTAAATGTTTTAAATCCTCTTCACTTTCAGCAAGCAGAGTGGTGTCATCTGCATAATGCAGGTTGTTAATGAGTCTTCCTCCAATCTTGATGCCATGTTCTTCCTCATAAAGTCCAGCTTCTC
>VMDO01031362.1:0-20186 GCA_007922755.1 Pedetes capensis
TCCACCAGGTGGATTGACACAGTGTCTGCAACAATGGGCTTAAACATAAATAAGATGGTTTGCCTGGCACAGAATCGGCAAGTGTTTCGATCTGCTGCACATAGGGTCGCTATGAGTCAGACTCGATTTGACGGCACCTAACAACAGCAACAACAATAATAATTGCATTTGATTACTCTTACATGTGATTGTATATACTCTTGTATATAAATATTGTGGTTCTTCTATCTTTATTCCTTTTCTGATAAACTCAAGTTCTCAAGACTCACATCACAGGAGCTCCAGTCAAATTCGTGAACTTCTCCTTAGAGCATTTTCTTTGAATTTATTGAATTTATTGAATTTTATTGCCCCAAGATTCAGACTATACTTTCAGGGAAGAAAAGAAACATAAGAGCCACATTGTCTCTCAATCTCCAAGTTGTGACAATTTAACAGATATTAATTTCTTTAATTTGAACTACCATTGCCTTGGTTTAGGTCCCTAAAAATGTCTCTCTTGGATCTTTGCTATTACTTCCTAACCAGTCTTTTGGCCTCTTGTTTCACACCTCCCATCTTTCAAATGGGGCTGGGATTTAGCTCAGTTGGTAGAGCACTGCTCTGCAGTCTTTGAGGTCCCAGGTTTGATGCCAAGTACCACAAAAATAGGAGAAAGATGTGGTAATCCACTCCCAAGGCAATCCTGAATGAGCCATTGAAAACCCTATGAGGGTCACTATGAGTTGAACAGGACTCAATGGCACCTAACAAGAACAAGAACAAGAACAAGAACAACAACAACAACAACAACAACAACATCAAAGCTTTCATAGTTGGCCATCAATGAGAATGATGATAAGGTCTATACCTCATAGGATTGATGTGAGGGTTAAATAAGTTAATGCAACATACTTAGAATAATGCATTGAGCAGCAGTACAGACAGGAAGCTCTCGATATATGTTCTGTATTATTTTAACATCTATGGAAACCTGTACAACATCTGATACATAAAAAAGTGAAATATTTGCTTACTTTAAGGACCTTGATTATCTATACTGCTGGCAATGTTTAAAAATTCCACAATGAATACTAAGTGTTTTCCTTATGTGTCCTTAAAAGGGCAAAAGTGACATTATAAAGTTACCCAGTTCAATAAAAGGAACAAGGATTTCTTGGATAAATGACTAATTTTAGGTCTGGAGTAGGCATTCTACAAGATAAGCCTGGGGCATTGTATAGTGCCAGAAAGTTAGGCAATGCTAAAAATAGCAAGCAAATCACACACATACACACACACACACACACACACACACGCAATGTGTCAAAAGGACACATACACCAATAATGAGGTCCCAATGGAAAAATCACAACAACCTAATAATCAAATAGAATAGTATTGGATTATAATGCAAAGAATAAAATACCCAGGAGTCTATACTGATATAAATAAGTGATTGGATACATAAATAAATGAGGGAGAATTGACAAATTGCCAGTGGAGAAGAATTTCAAATAATTCATGTAAATATTTTACCCTCAAACAGGTGGTACAAAACTCCATAATCCTTAACTGTGGACTGGGCATAATGTTTTCCCTTCAAAGTACACAATGGGGGACACTGGTGAACAGAGTGATTTTTAGAATAGAGAAGTCTGACAAACATTATTTCAGGTAGGTGATCAAGGTCAACATCACCAGTGATAAGTCAAGAAAATTGCACTTTACCTTTATAGTTTTCCTCCAAGTTCCTGATTTTTCTGATAAAAAAATCAGAAAAATCCCAACTGAGGAATATTCTACAAAATCCCTGCCCAGAACTCCTCTACACTATTATACCATCAAAACAAAGGAAAGTGTGAGAAGCTGTCATAGCCAAGAAGAGCCTAAGGAGAAATGATAATTTAATAGAGTTAGCATCCTGGACGAGATTCTGGGACAGAAAAAGGACAGTAGATAAGAGTTGAGAGAATATGAATAAAATATGGGGCTTAGTTAATAATAATATATCAATATTAGTTCATTGTGACACGTGCCATATTAACATAAAATATTAATACTAGAGAAAACTGGAGGTAGGTTATATGGCAACTCTCAGTACAATCTCTGCAGTTTTTCTGTTAATATACAACTGTTCTAAAATAAAAAGGTTGTTAGAAAAAAAATCCATTACACCCCAGGCATACTGCAGAGTGCTTTTCACTCATCAGGTAATTTAATTCTCACAACAAATGAGAATATTCTCAAAGAAATCAAGAGATTTGCCTAAAGTCACACAGCTAATAATACGTCTCAGAAGCAGGATTGAAACTGACAGTACCTTCCTTCAAAATCTGAGGTCATGTGATGATACTATACTGCAGCTCTAGGACAAGTAGGATTTCCATTTGGAGGTCATGCAGTGAGGGAAAGCAATAGGTGTTGTAATGGAAGATGGGGTGGAGGTTATAAATGCTTAGTATATTACAGTTTTAAATACGTTAGATTTCTTCTATAATTCTTGTACTTCTAGGTTTCCTGACTAATTCATGTCCTGATTTCAAAGCTTTGGCTTTGAAATGGCTATTCAATTTCTTAAACAATTTCCTGTCCCATGAACGAATAAAATTTTAGAAAAATATGTTATTTTTCACTGTTTTTGCTGAAGAGAGGTCTTTTACTGCGTTTCTGTCTTGGTAAGTTTGGCTTAAGGAAAGCCTCTCTTGATGTGTCAGAGTCCTCTGGAGCCCAGCAGGGCTATTGAGCTTATTTAATTTTGCATTTGACTGTTAGAAAATAAAAGAAGAAACAGAGAAGGGGAGAAATTTTCATGGCAACACCCAACTTTATTTATACTCTCCACTGAAGCATTGATCAGTGTTTAAGTACTTACAAATAAAACTTTGGAAAAGGCATCAGTTTCCTAATCAGTTTTGCTCATGCTTCTCCAATAGACTCACACTGTTTCATCATTAGATTTTTTTAACCTCCCTATCATGATTTTCTAGCCCTTTCTCATGAGTTTTACCACGAAACTAAACGCACTCCATACACACATAGAGCTCATGATTTTGTTACCAGCATAGATTTATTGAATCCATGTATGACTGTGCGTGTGGGTGTACAAAGACAGGAAGAATGGAAGCCTCTGAATTAGCTTGGGGGGTACAATCTGTGGTGCATGTAGTCTTGCCTTATGCCACAAGGAAGGGGAAACACTGCGCATGCCTATTCTGCTATCATTGCCCTCCCCATAGTTCCTGCATCTTAACCACCCATTCAGTTGTCCCCTTGGCATCTCACACCAACAGGCTCCACACCTTTCCCCACTTATCTATCTTTGTTCTCCCAGTTTCTATAAATTACTCCAATGTCTCTGTGGTTAACCAGTGGGAAACTTCAGCATCATCTTGGACTCATTTCTTCAAATACTCCATTTCCCTGTTCAATTGCCAATTCCTGTAGATTCTATTTGTTTTTCTCCACTATACCCCTCCTCTCCATTCCCATTGTGTCCACCTTAGTCAAGTCCTCATTATTGTTCACCCTGGCTTTTTCAATGATCTCCCAATGAGTTTCCTTACCTCTACTCTCTCTCATCTATAGTCTGTCTTCCATCCTTCCACTGATTTAATTTCCCTGAAGTGTACCTCTAGTCACAAAACCCCGCTGCTCAAAAACTTAAATGGCTCTCCACTGCCTCCAGGATAAAAGCCAAATCCTAGCTTGGTATTCAAGGCCCTTCACCATCTGGACCTAAACCACATTTTCAGACTTACTACCTATTACTACACTACATGAATTTCCTATACCAGCCAAATTGGTCCACTCATTATTGCACCTGTGTGCCATCTCTACTTATGGGCCTCTGCAAGAGCAGTTCCTTCTGCTTGGAAAGATGCCATTAAAGGTAATACTCCACATTCTTGTAAATTATTCCTGGCCACCTAACACCACCCAATTGACTATACTGTTAATTTGGCCTCTTTTTTTTTTGTGTGTGTGGTACTGGTGGTTGGACCCAGGGCCTCGTGCTTGCATGCTCTGAAAGTGCTGTGCCACTGAGCTGTACCCTCAGCCCATTTTTTCACTTTTTTTTTGGTACTGGGGGTGGAACCCAGGGCCTTGCACCTACATGCTTTGCAAGTGCTGGACCACTGAGCTGCACATCCAGCCCACTTTTTTTTTTTTACTTTTTGAGACAGGGTCTCACTAAGTTACGCAGACTGCCTCTGGTCTCGAACTTGTGATCCTTCTGCCTCTGCCTCTTGAACCGCTGTGATTACAGGCATGCGCCACCACCCCCGGCTCCATTTTTTTACTTTTTGAGACAGGGTTTCACTAAATTACACAGACTGCCTCTGGTCTCAAACTTGCGATCCTCCTGCCTCTGCCTCCCGAGTCACTGGGATCACAGGTGTGTGCCACTGCACCCGGCTAATTTGGCTTCTTATCATCACCATTTCTGTCCATATTCTATGTTTTCACCTCAGCCATCTAAATCACAGAACTCTAGAGGACAGTGATGGGCTGATATGCTCAGTGACCTGGCTCTTTCAGTCTTCGCTTGGAAATGAGGGCATTGGGAGCCTGCGCTGTGGTGAAATCCGACAGCTCTTCTTCCATCACAATCAGTAGCATCTTTTCCCTCTGACAAGTGCCTGTGTGATCCAGGCTTCCTCTTGTTTCTAAGCCTGAGCTCTCTTCAAGGAGACCCCAGAGTCTCTGATAAACAGGTTCTTGCACTTACAAATAATGTCATCTGTTGATTTTCCAGATGTGGCCAGAGAGGTCCACATTTTAGTGGTAAAATTGTAAGTTGTCTTAAATCAGGTGAAGGTCTTCACTTTTCCTTGTCACCTCTCCTCTGTGGCCACCTCATCTACCTCTCACATACTCCCTCCATGAACCTGATATCAATGAACTTCTAGTAGAAAGATTCAAAAATAGAGTGAACAAAGAAGCACCTGAGAGAGTGGTTAAAAGTGAGATTCCTGGGTTTTATTCTAGAGTCAGGAACAGTAAATCTAGACTATGCCCCAAGAACACGTATTTTTAACAAGGTCCCTGCCAGATTCTGAGTGTGGTCTGAAAAGCACACTTTGAAAATCACTATAGTCTGGTCCATCCTCACTGCCCTTCTTATATCCTACAGGAAAAACATTAATGGTTTCCTATTTCTGAAACTCTCCCTGAACATTCTAATCTGTGTGCCCTAGCTCTAGCTCTGCTTCATCAGAAGCAACCCTTCTTCCATCTCCATCTCTCAACTCCTGCCCATGGATGTGATCCTCATAGGGAAAGAGACTCCTATCTGTGTTGTTTGCTTTGTACCCCCAGCACATTGACTAACACCCGACACACAGAAGATGGTAAAACATATTTGTTGAATAAAGTAGTGAATCTGACAAGAGGGAATTCAAGTGTTACTGCTTACTTGAAGCAGTCTTTGATCACTACAAAGAGAAATAGCTCCATCTTTGCAATCTTAGCTCCTTCTTTTTGCACATTAGCCACGATTTGGCAAACTTTTTCCATAAAGGGGCCAGAAAAAGATTTTAGGTTTCTCAGGACATACAGACTCTGTTGCAACTACTGATCTCTACTGTCATAATGCAAAATCAGCCAAAGACAACATGGAAGCAAATGGGCATGGCTATGTTCCAATAAAACTTTATTTACAAAAAGCAGCAGGAAGTGGGCTGGATTTGGCTCATAGGCTAGTTTACTGACCCCTGCTGTATTCCTTTGTATATGAAATTTATCTCCTTGGCTAGGTTGCTAGATTACACATTCCTTGAGACAGTGATGGAATCTTATTAGAGTATAAATGTGTGTATGAATATTTATATATGTATATGTGCATTTATATATGTTAGGACATATATAAAACACATTTATATATGACCAGTATACACATACATAAATCACACATATGAACACACAGTTACACATATATACACACTCTGAGTGATTGTGAACAAATTATTTAGACTCTTTGATCCTCAGTTTTCTCATTGCTCAAACTTCACTATATAGCATGCTATAGATGAAGTGCCTGGCATAGAGCCTAATCTACATATAACACATGCCCAATAACTCTTACTTTCTTCCCTCTATTTCTTTAAAGAAATTACTGCCACCCCCCATACAAGGCACTCAGCAGACATTTATGATGACTCTGTGGTGTCAAAGGACCTCAATGACATTCTGAGGTGATTACAAAGAATGTGGTTAGATCATTCTAAATGAAGAGTTGGAGATATATGTTCTATTCCCAGCTCCACTCATTTCTTCCCCAAGATGATGACTTTCTCATTCTTGGAGACCTCCTTCATAACTCCTTCATTCTCCTCATATCTCCCATATCACCTGCTCAGACCTTTTGGCTGATGAACTCACTTCAGACTTTACTGGAAATAGAATTTACCAGAGCATTCTGTCACTTTTCCACACCAATTCTAGAAAACGTTACTCAACTCTGTACCTGTGCTCACAGCTGCTCCTCCTAGTCCCATGGACACAGTGTCCCTATACTTCTCAAAGACAAACCCCACCACTTGCTTTCTGGGTCCCCTCCATTTTCCCTTGCTGAGGATTTTAGTATTTTATAGATGGCCTCTGTCTTTTCCATCTGCAGTCATCCACTAAACATGCTGTCCTGTCTTCCGTTTAAAAGCAAAAGTAGCAAACAACAAAAACCTCTCCTGAATCCCACATCTGACTCCCTGTTATTGTCCCATATCACTGCAGCTCTTATACCCAAACTTCTCCAATTGTCTCTTATTGTTTTCACATTCTCATTCTTTCACATTCTCATTCACACACTCCTCTTTTCCAGAAAGCAAAAGTAAAAAAAGAATGCAAATGTAAAAAGGCAGACATTCACATAATCACCTTTATAATTTACAAATGATATTTTATATTTTAGCTTCAGAGTTTTAAACTTAAATAAAGCCCCAAAGACAAACCTTAAACTCCCTTTTCTAGTCAAAGTTTTAACCCATCCCAAGCTGGCTTCCATCTGGACCACTCCTAAGGGCAGCCATACCTTCCATATTGCCAAGTCCAACTGAACCTCACTGCTCTCATTTTACCTCTCAGTGGGATTCCAAAGCTGACCACTGGCCCCTTCTTGGATTGCTCTCCTGTTGTCTTCACAATTTCATTTCCTTGTCTTCTGTCTTACTTCATAGACTTCTCTGTCTCCTTGGCTGGCTCCTCCTTCTTTCCTGAACCCTCAAATTCTGAGCACTATGTATTCTCTATCTACATATTCTCCCCAAGTGAGCTCATCTGGCTTTAAGGTCTGTGAATGTCAATATTTCAAAGTTAATGTTTCCAGCACAAACCAATTCCCTTAGCTCTAGATATCATTTGGTTTTCAAATAGGGGTCTCATATTAAATACGTTTTCAGTGAGGCTTTTTATGGACTCCCACCTAGTTCTTCCCTTACACTTCCTCATCTCAGAAACATGACAATTTCTTGCTTAAGCAAAATGTCTTGGAGTCATCTTTGCTTTCTCCCTTTTTCTATACTCTCTCTTTAGTGTTGTTGTTAGGTGCTCTCTAATCAGGATTGACTCATAGCGAGTCTATGTACAACAGAACAAAACTCCACCCCGACATTGTGCCATGCCCAGCACTATGTCAGTGCTTCTCTGCTACTCATAGGATTTTCAATGGCTGATTGTTTCAGGAGTGGGCTGCCAAGTCCTTCCCCCAAACCTACCACATCCAGTATTCACAGGTGGTCTCATATCCAAGGACTAACCAGGCCCAACCCTGTTTAGCTTCCAAGATCTGAGGAGATCAGACACCAGAGTGGTAGGGCTGTCGGTTCTCTTTAGTGTGCCTCATTTTAATCTACTTTTAAGATCTATTGGTTAATCTTCCCAACTCTATCTCCACTTCAGTTCCTTCAGGTTTACCTTTTCTCTTGCATCAAGACCTGCCAAGGGGATGGCAGATGATAAACTATATAAAAAATAAACAAAAGAACTATGTCTATGAATTAAATAAACAATGTGATATAAAAGAGATTAATTGAGCATTTGTGAAGGTGACATTATTTCAAGTAAAGTGGTCATGGGAGGTCTCTTTGAAGAAGGTGTGATTAAGCTTAGCCCTAAGATATGGAATGAAGCAGTCATTCCCTCTTTATTCTCTGCTAGGTCATTATTATCACCAACAAAGATGCTTATATGTCTCTCCTCTTAAAAGCAATGCAAAGACCATCTCTTGTCCGGATGATTGCAATAGCTTCTAACTGGTCTTCTGCGTATGCTCTAGAGCCTTACAACTTACATTCCACATAGCAGCCACAGAGACCAGCAAATAAATATAAATTTGACTATGCCCATTCCATGTTGAAACCCTTCCCATTGCATCCCACCTGACTATGAAAAATAACAGAGCAAAACAAAAACAACAACAACAACAACAAAACAACAACAACAACAAAACCCCAGCAACCTCCTCTCTACCTCTGTGTTTCCACAACTCCATTCATTCTTGAGCCTCTTGATATTGCCTCCACATGAACCTACTCTTTTTTGATTAAACCCATTAAGCCATTTTCTACCTCTGGGCCTTTGTAATTTCTTGAAATTCTGTTCATCAGGTTGTCTCATAACTATCTCATCCTATCCTTTAGGGCTCAGTTTAATCACATCTTCTTCAAAGAGACCTCTCATGACCACCTTACTGACATAATATCCCTTCCAGAAGTACTCAATTACTCTAAGTCACTCTGTTTCTTTCTTCCACAGACATAGTTATAGCAAATTTTCTTTGTTTATTAATATTCTTGCTCATTTATTCCCTAGTTTATGATGGGTCTTCCCCTGGGAAATATAAGTTCCATGAAGGCAAGACATGGTCTTATTCATCCTATATTCCTAAAACTTAGCACAATGCCTCGTGCATAGTAGAAGCTCAACAAATATTGAATGAACTCATGGCACATTCCAGTCTCCATTCATCTACCCACCTTCCTGTATGTTTGGAATGTCTCCTCTCTCTTTGACCATCTGGCAAAACCTCCTTTGTGATTAGAATCTGGTCTATGTAGCAGCTACTCTGAATTGCCATAACCCAGAAATTGGTAACTCACGTCTCTTTCTTCCCACTTCTCTCATAGCACTAACAATAATAACAATTACTGATTTCTTTAGCACTTAGTCTGTACCATGTACACATGGCAAGTGTTTAAAAAATATGGTCTGATTCAACTTACACAACCACACTAGGACATAGGAACTACATCCTTTATTAGATGAAAAAACTTAGCCTTAGGGAATTTAAGTAACTAGCCTAATGTCATAAAATAAGATGGAAACTGAGATTCAAACCCAAATATGTCTAATTCCAAAAAATCAGGCTCTTTAGGACAGAGCTATACCTTATATATCTGTCTCTTCTAACCTTATTGGAGGTAGCAGGTTTTATATAGCTCCTACATCCCCAGAGTATAGCCCCCTTTGAGGCACAGAACTGGTCATAAGCAATATCTGTGGAACAAATAAATCTGGTATTCACAATTTTCTCTGAACACTTTATGAACATCTTAATAGATATTTTCAGCCAGAAAGGAAAAGAACAAAGGGAAGAATTTGGGCTGGATGGCTCTAAGAAGTAGGTACACAAAATAGCTAACTAGGATAAGTTTGTGGAGTCCCAGACTTGATGCTTTTCACACCAAAGACAATAACAAGGTCACTGCCAAAGAAGACAGACATTATGTAATTAGAGAACACGGTGCCAGCAATTACTCCAGAAGCTATTTCAAACAGAAACATGCTGGTGTTTGCTCATGTCTCTGCTCACACAAACAAAAGGCCTACATCTTGGAAACTGTTTTTGCTTTGTTTATTTGCAACAGCTCAAGTCGTTCTTCACTTGGCAGCTAGTAGCACAGTCTTGCTGGAAGAAGTGCCTGGACCCCAGGTTTTTCTGTGGACTGTTGAAAGCAAATGAGAAGGTAAATGAGATGCCTGGTGTAGGTCTTGGGGGTATGGCACTGGGACAGGCATCAGGAGACAATGGAGCCTGTAGGCTTCTGCCTGCTGAGTCGTGACCCATTTCCATGGATAGAGCAAAAGGAGGCTGTCTCTGGGGACAATCTGGTAATGCCTACAATGACAGTACAGACCAGAGCTCTGCCTGCCATTTCTGTGCCAGTCTTATACTGTCATTTTTGTTGCTGACAGTAAAATTGGTGTCCCCATTTTGTAGAGGAGAAAACTGATGTTCAAAGGCACACAGAGCTTGTCATGATGACATAACCAGTGGCTGGCTCAGGATTAAGCGCTGGTTTGTCCAACCACAAACTTGTGCTTACATTTTCAAATCATGTTATCCACAAAGCTCTCATTTCACTCCTTCCATGTTCACCTCCTGGTGATTCCTTGACCGTCTGACAGCCCCTGGTCTAGAACCTTCATACTGGCTACTTCCTTTTGTCTGACTAGCTCTTCTGCCAGATTCGGTCTGCCCTACTTCATTCCTTCCTTCAAGTCCTGATCCAACATCATCTTCTCAGTGAGGCCCTTCCCAAGAGTCTCTATCACCACACCCTACCTTTTATCTTCCTTGGTTTTCCTCCATCAAACATATTATCATCTGACCTAATATAGCTCCATTACTTCTTAAAAAATTATGATTTACTTTTAAACTGATAAATTAATTTGTATACATATGGTATAAAACATGATGTTTTGAAATGTGTGTACATTGGGGAAATGGCTAAGTTAAGCTAATTAAAGTATGTATCACCTCATGTACTTTATTCTCTGGTGAGAATAATAATATCTACTTCAGCCATATTTAGGCTGATGATCATGGTTATTGGTTGCAACTATCATTGTGTTGCAAATAGACCTTATTCCTCCCATTTAACAGAAATTCTGTGTCTTATGACCAACATTTCCTTAGCCTTCTCCCTCTCCGAACTCTGGTGACCACCATTCTACTTTCTGAGTCTATGGGTCTGTTTTTTTAAAATTCCACATGTAGATGAGATCATGTGTTGTTTGCCTTTATATGCTTGGCTTATTTTGTAATGTCCAGTTTTATCCACATTGTCACAGATGACAGGATTGCCTTCTTTTTTTAAGACTGAGTAGTATTCCATACTATTCATACTATGTTGTTGTTGTTGTTGTTGTTGTTAGGTGCCTCTGAGTTGGTGTCCAACTCATGGTGACCCTACATACAACAGATGAAACACTATTGTCAGTGCTTCTCTGATGTTCATAGGGTTTTCAATGGTGGATTGATTTTTTTTTTTCCGGAATGGGTTGCTGGGTCCTTCTCCCAAGCCTACAGCACTTGGTGTTCCCAGGCAGTCTCCTATCCAAGTACTAACCAGGTCTGGCCCAGCTTAGCTTCCGAGATCTGATGGAATTGGATGCCACAGTGCTATGGCTGTAGACATTCATACTATATGTACCATGTTTCCTTTATTTATTAATCCATTGATGAATACTTAGTTGATTCCATATTGTGACTATTATGAATAATGGTATAATGAGCGTGAGAGTACAGATGTCTCTTTTACACACTGATTTCATTTCCTTTGGAGATATATATTCATTAGTAGATTTCCTGGGTCATGTGGTAGTTTTATTTTTAATCTTTTGAGGAAATCTCCATACTATTTTCAGTAATGGCTATTCTACCCTACATTCCAACCAACAGTATGCAAAAGTTCCCTTTTTCCATATTCTTGCCAACAGTTGCTAACTTTCATCTCTTTGACAATAGATATTCTAACAGATATGAGGTGACATCTTATTGTGGTTTTAATTTGCATTTTTCTGAAGATCAATGATATAGCTTTTACTTTTGATGTTGGTTTTGTTTTGTTCATTACTTTTCTTCCTAAATTAGAATGTAAGCTTCATGGAATCAATAACTTTGTCTTTTGCCTCAGGGTTTTCAATGGCTGATTGTTTTGGGATTGCCCCAGGAGTGGATTGTTTTGGGATTGCCTCGGGAGTGGATTGCCACTTCCTTCTCCCATTCTTGTGGTGCTGGGAATTGAACCTGGGTCCTCAGAGACTGCTGAGCAGTGCTCTACCAACTGAGCTAAATCCCAGCCCCATAGCTCCCTTTATGCACGAAGAAAACCACTCATCGACGTTGAGATTATTTAGAGGAGAAAAAGAACAAAAGAAAGAAAGGAAAACAAAACAAAACCAAGAAAAAAAATAACTAAAGCCAAACCAAAACCTCAATGCCTTCTTCTCAGTCCGAGGTTAAATTCAAGTCCTGCAGCAATGCAGTTAGACACATAGACATGGATTATAAGAGACAATTTAGACTTCCTCTGAAATACTAAAAGAGTAAGAAATTGCCAGGTACAGTGGTACACATCTGTAATCCCAGTGACTCCCATTGCAGATCCAGTAGGATCAAGAGTTTGAGGCCAGAGGCCGTCTATATAACTGAAGGGGACCCCAACTTTGGATAAAAAAATTTAAAACATGGACTGAGGGTGTAGCTTAGTGGTACAGTACTTGCAAAGTGTGTGTGAGGCCCTGGATTCAACCCCAATTACTGTCAAAAAAAAATCATAAAATAAGAGTGAGAAATTATAATGCAGTGAGGCTGGAATAATTTGATTTATTTAGACAGAGTGGTGAATGTTATTAATTTATCACCATGATACTTCTGCTTACTTCCTTTTAGCCAAGAATATGGTTGATGATCAAACATCAGAGCAATGCATAATATCTACAGCAATATATTTATACTAACTAGATCCTGAAAGTCATCATAACAGTTTTTGTTTATTTATTTGTTTTTGGAGACAGGGTCTTGGTGCAAAGCCTAGACTTGCCTGGAAGTCAGATCCTCCTGCCTGAGCCTCCCAAGTGCTGGGATTACAGGCAGTAGTCCTCATCTTCTGGAAGGCCAGGAGAACTGTGTACTCAGCCAGGTGGCTGCTAGGAAGTTCTGCCCTTGGGCTACCATGCTGGAGGGATATAGCTGAGGTTATGATTCACTGACCTTCTGTTCTTTCCTTCAGCAGATACTTGTGGGTCATGACAGACCTTGAGCTAAGGACCTGGGTTACGGGAGTGACATAAAGGGCATGCTCTTTGCCTTCCTGCTGTTTACTAGGGAGTCTAGTAGTTCTTCTGTTAACTGAAATGACAAGCCTAGTTTCTTTGTAATAGATTTTCTGTCAGAAAGTACAGTTCTCTCTCTCTTTCCCTCCATGCTCACCTTTCTTCAACTCATCCATCCAACTATTGAAGAGCCACCAAACACAACATTCCAGGTCCTACAAGCACTCCTGTGGATTAGAGCTGAATGTGTAAAGCATTTTACTGATATGGGTTCTTGCTCCACAAAAGCTGTTAGATGGGAAGAAATAAAGGAAGTAAGATGTGAAGAAGCCACACAAGTAAATGCATTAAATGCTGTAGCTTAAATTGGTGTAGGGCTTAGGACAGATGGGGTGCAGGGAGGAGAACTGTGTTTTAAGTGAAAGCAAGGCTCAGGGAAATACTGGAGGGAGGGTGAGGGGGCTAATGAGGAAGATTTCTCACTAACTGTGACATGGTGTTAGCTTTCAGCCACAGGACAATTTAAAATGTGTACGATAACATCCAAGAGTCTCAAAAGGGGGCAGATAGGGAATGCCAGCCAGAGAGGAGGAAGAAGATTATGCAGAAGATACTACGAAAGCGTGAGACCTGAGGCTTTCTTGAGTCTCAACATTCACAAGTATAGAAGTGCATAGTCACACTAACATAAGTTAACTGTCATCTTAACACAATCTTGATCTCTCTTTCACTTGAGAGTCATCTAATCACCACTGGCAGCTACTCCTTATATAATGCTAAGTAGAGAATGGTAATGTCTACAGCCATACCACCCTGGTGTTTGATCCCATTAGATATTGGAAGCTAAGCAGGGTTGGGCCTGGTTAGTACTTGGATGGGAGACCGCCTGGGAATACCAGGTGCCGTAGGCTTGGAAGAAGGACCTGGAAGCCCACTCCTGAAGCAATCAGCCATCAAAAACCCTATGAAGAATAGAGAAGGACTAACATAGTGTCAGGCATGGCACAGCATCAGGTAGTGTCTCATTCTGTTGTACACAGGGTCACTATGAATCAGACCCAACTCAATAACACCTAACAACAACAGAGGATGATAAAGCCATATTACTCTGATCTTGTCATTGCTCAAAAACTTCTGTCTTCCAATTTCCTACAGAATGAGGTTCAAACTCCTCACTAGCCTTCTCTGTGTCCCTCAGGAAGTCCTCCTTTCCACATTCTCTCCTCCTATTCCTTCCATCAGCAAGCTTATCAAGTGCCACACTGGATGTTCATAAAAGGTGACTTCTATTTCCTCACCTCCAAGTTTGGCTCATTGAATAGCATTTAACAGAATGCTTTCCCTTCTACCTTGGCCTAATGAAATGATACTGCCACTTCAAGTCCTGCTCAAATGCTATCTATCTATCTATCTATCTATCTATCTATCTATTTATTTATTTATTTAGTGGTACTGGGGGTTGAACCCAGGACCTCGTGCCTGTATGCTGTGCAAGTGCTGGACCACTGAGCTGCACTCCCAGCCCATTTTTTTGACTTTTTGAGACAGGGTCTCGCTCAGTTACACAGACTGCCTCTGGTCTCAAACTTGCGATCCTCCCTGCTCTGCCTCCTGAGCCACTGGGATTACAGGGTGCGCCACCATGCCCGGCCTCACTTATTTATTTATCCATCTACTCCAGGATGATAATTAAGATCCCTACTAAGTGTCATGCTATAATATTAGCAAGATGAATGAGAAATGCTTTATTTTTGCTCTAGCAGTTTAGAGCCCCAGTCAAAGGCAGGGGAGGTGGTGGAGGGAAGGAAGAAAGTGTGTTGAATAATTTCTCTGATTTCTTCAGCCAGTCAAGATTAATCTTTGCTGCCAACATCCCTAGCATAAGGTCAAACACACAGTAAATATCATTTACTTATTTGCTTGTTTGTTTACTTATTTATTTGAGTCTATTATTGCACTGAGCAGGTTGCATTCATGACCCTCTTTTGTTTCTTTTGCCCATTTCCTCTGCCAGAGAGCAAAGGTGTTGGCTGAACCACAGCTGTTTGCTGCTTTGCACAGTGACTTCTACACAGTAGGAATCATCAGTGTTTGCTGAGTATCAGGGAATTGAAATGGGGGAAAGAGAAGGTGAAAGGTGGGGGGAAAGAAAAGCAGACAGGCCAAAGTTGTCTCATTAATTTTAGTTTGACTGTTTTAGACCCTACTGTTTCCTCCAGGTTACTAAAGCAAATTTATCTGAGCAAATAAGGTTTCATATTTGCATTTCTTTGAACCCTAATTTGACATGCAAATAAGCCACTAACTAGAACTGGCTTCAATAGGCAGTGTTTAAACAGAAATCCCTACAGCTCTTCAGAGGCAGGTGCACGGAAAGAAGCTAGCCTTCATGAGAGTGGGTAACAATGACAGGCAGGGCACCTAAGGGGTATATTCTTCCCATTCTCCAAAATTTCCTGCCCACTTGTTTCAAGGCCTGTTTCCTTGAAATATCGATTGTGTGAGCAGAAAGCAGCTTAAAAACCTGATAAGCCAGTTAGTTCAATTCTCCCAGTCCTTTAGCAGGAATCCCCTCCAGGAGTGGCATCTGGCCTCTATTGTCATGCCACTAGTGACCAGGAACTCATTACTTCTCCAGTGTGCACTCACCACCCAAAATGCTTTTCGTATCTAGAACACAGGGATCTCAACTCCTTGTAATTTGATTCCCAGTAGAGCCAATCAAACTACTATTGATTGTTCTTGTCCATAAAACAGCTCTGCAGACATTTCAACATGGCAGTTTTAATCTTCTCCCTGATGCCCATGATAGTAAGTGTCCTCATCATCATCCTTCCCATCCTCTTCACCTTTTACCCATACATTCCTATCTCATACTGTTGTAGTGCATGATGGGTCTATTTCCTACTTGGGTCTCTGAGCTCACTTTCCCCTCCATGGCTTTTGCCTGCCACTCCCTTTTGAATAAGTAGCTTTTCATCTTATGACTCTGTTCTCAACTCTTATGTCACCTTGTTTGAGAAGCTGTGTCTGACTGTACCAGCTGGAAGAGACCTACCCCATGCCACCTCCCCCCACAGACTCCAGATACTCTTCTCCACATTGAAAATAGAACTCACAACTCTCTTAAAGTGTCTGGCATAATAAAGAGTCTGACTCCATTTATTCATGTTTCATTGCTGGTAGCTTTTAAGTCTTACCATGCCTCCTTCTGCCTCACATCTGGGAAAACTGGTAAGGAAGTGAGGATGTGCATTTCTTTGGCATCCAGAGCTCCTGTCTGCATAGAGGAACTCTCTCCTATCCTCACTCACTAACCACCACAAACTCTCCAAACTAGTCTCAAGGCATTTTCAGGCTGGCTTGGGAGGGCTGCCTACATTCCCAGCACAGGGTCAAGCAGAAAGCTTTGGTATGCGAGTAATAAACTTTTTTATATTCTGTTGAGGGGCAGAGGGTATCAGTCTCACCATTGAAACCAACTTTTGGGCAGAAGGCCATTCTCTCTCTGAAAGGTGTCCACAGCATCTGACATAATTATTTATTTTGTGGCTAACTTCCTTGTGTGTTTTTCTCTCACTGAAATATAAGCACTGATTTCCCACATCTTCCATCTCTGCGAAGTACAGAAAGGAGCCTGACTGCTGCATGAATAAGTGATTCTGAAGTTTTTATAACACTTCTTGTTATAGTGGCACTAAGTCATGACTCCTGTGACTATTACTTCTAGTTTGTATCTCCACTGCACAAGGAGGTGAAGTAATTTGCTCAAAGTCTCCGGACAAGTGGCAGAGTGGAGGTAAGCATGCAGTTAGGCCAGGACACATGCTCCTAAGCTCATTGTGGGGCTGCCTCTTCCCACTGGCACTGCTGCTATGCTGTGGCTATGCAGAGTCACTACCATGGGGCAGGACCTGTACACACCTCATCCAGTGCTCCCACAGCCTTCCAGTGAGGGGCTCAATGACCTTCATTTGCAGGTGAGGAAACTGCAGCCTCAGGGCAATGGGAGATTCCCCTAAACACGGCAAGTTACCCAACATCAAAGCCCCTAGAGGGGAACTCTGAAAGCATGTAGTTGGAAGCATGGTGAACAGACACCCGTGCTAAGAAACAAGTTATCTAGGAGGCTTGTTTGATGACTAATAGTGAAATTCAGAAAAACCACCTGAGTCCTACCTCCTATTGCACAACAATAAAAAATAAGGATCCTTATAATTAACACTTAGCTTTTCAAAGGAATATAATCCCCTGGCATTCCTATTGATCTAACGGAATTACTTTTCTTAAAAAAATGTAATTTTTATTGTAAAAGTAATATATGCTAACTATAGCTGAGAGAATAGAGAAAACTATGAGAAGACTACAGATAACTCATATTTCTGTTATCTAGTTCCAACTACTTATAACAGTCGAGATTTTACAAGTTTTTTTTTACGTAGTTGGAAAGGTCAGTCCTTAAAAAGCATGACATGATTCTGATTCTACCTAGTTGGGTGACTTTAGCAAGTTATCTTACCTCTTTTAGTCTTAGTCTCCTTGCTAGAGACATAGTGTCTGGATTGAGGCACCTGTCTACGTGACCTGTGAGAGTCCACTAAGCAAACTCCTGGGGGAGCACTCAACCTCATGATTGGAGCATAGCAGCTCCCAGGAAGGGCTCATTTCCTTTTCTATTTTTTTCTTCATAACTCTGAGTACCACACTTCTTTTAATGAGTACACACAAGGAATACTTCCTCTCTTTTGTTCTAAATATATTCACCAATAATCTACCAGTTTCAATTCTTAGATTGTTGCTAAACTGGTAAGTTTGAAATTAATTTCCTTGACTTGAGGGTGAAGATATATACTGTATATTCTAAGTTCATATTAGTACTATATTCTAGTAAAATCTAAGGGCTGCTTTTTTAAGTCTTATTACAATATTAGGGAAAAGAAGTAAAAATTATGTCAAAACCATTTCTAGGGCTAATTCTCATATAGTAAAGAAAAACAAGGATAAGGACATTATTTAGGAAAATGTGTATTAGATATTACTATATTGCTATTAGTTGGAAGCAGAAAATATATTCCCTTACTAAACTTATTTTTTCTTGTTTTGTATATATTGAGGAAACAAAGCCAAAGTAACTATAGTTTCTCTTAATAAGGAGTTAACAAGTAAGAAGAGTGAGTTAAAAAGCAAGAAGGTAGGTTAATAATGTTGGGAAATTTTGGTAATTTTTGCTATGATAGACAGACACACAGAAAACGATCTCCAAGCAGGCCTGAGAGTCAGCTGAAATGTCCTATAGCAAGCCATTGTGCTAGGATTTGACATATGCATAGGAGACCGCTAGCAGGAACAAAAACAAGAGAGAAGAATATCCAAGCAGAAAAGAGTCTGGGAAGATATGTGGAAATGAAATGTGATGTTCTCTTCAAAATTTGGAAGAAACCACAAACATTCAGTAGTATAGAATGACTAATAGTAGCTAACACACATTGAGCACTAACTCTGCAGTCAAAAATGCTCTAAGCAGGGACTTTATTGTACAAACACTCAGAGACTGAAGAACTAAGGGCAGGAACAGAAATAGGTCACAGATATAAAGCAGAATCAGACAATGAGGACTATCATAAGGAATGTCTTTCCATCTCTCCATCTTTACAGACAAGCTTTTTCTGCTTCTCAGACCCATATGCTGTAGAGCACAGCTTCAGCATCCTCTCAGTTTTGCAGGTTCTCACAATGTCTGTTGTTGTTGTTTGGTGCTGTTGAGATGGTGTCCAACTCATAGCGACCCTATGTACAACAGGCAAAACACTATTGTCAGTGCTTCTCTGCTATTCATAGGGTTTTCAATGATGGTTTGATTTTTGGGAGTGGGTTGCCAGGTCCTTCTCCCAATCACAATATCTAGGGAGGAGATTAATTGGCCCAGCTTGGGTAAGTCAGGAATGACAAGGAGAACAAAGTAAGTTTTAGGAATAAGGCTGATCTGCCTGTAGCCACAACTGATATTGTAGTCTCACAAGAGAGGAGCAATTCTACAAAAAATGAGTTGTTGGCAGACAATTCCACTGGTCTAGGTAGGCAATCTGTAATGAATCTAAAGGGGCTGGCAGGGGTCTGATCATGAAACATTTCATCTGTAGAGGACTTCAAGTGAACTTAAAGAACCAAATATGGGGGCATTTGTCTTTATTCCCTCTCTAAACACAAGTCCAAAGTGATAGACATATTACATATAAAGAAACTACACACACACACACACACACACACACACACACACACACACACATATATGTAGAGAGAGAGAGAGAGACAGAGAGACAGAGAGAGAGACAGAGAGAAAGAGAGACAGAGAGAGACAGAGACAGAGAAGAGAGAATAGAACAAGAGGAATCAGCTAGAAGGAACATTATCAAGTTTTTGGAGGAGGGATTAGAATTGGCTTATCAGGGAAGAATCTGAATCCTGATAGCCTACAGAAGGGAGGGATATCAAAGAGAATAGAGCCTTTGTGTCCTAGAGCATCCTTGAAAGGACTGGGATTTGAAGACACTGGATCCCACAGAGGGCAAGGATGAGGCTCCAGTTGGAAAAGAGGTCTTGGGAATAGGGTATGAAAAACAGAACAGTTAGAGCCCCTTCTTTTCCCTCTCACTCTTATTACTGACCATCAGTCCATTTGCTGTCATCCTCTGGAAGCTCTACACATAGGGACACCAAACAAGTGAGGAGCAGGGAAGAAATGCTACTAGAGCAATTAAGTGAGATTTGGATCCAAAAATGCTAGACTCCATCTCTAACTCCCACGCCTGTTACTAGAATACTTCAAAGTGGGCACTCTTCCTAAGCAAGAGAATAGGCAATCTTTTGAGGAGAAACAGATCAGGAACTAGAGAAAAAGAACTCTAAGAAATAAAAAACCATGATATATATATATATATATATATATATATATTGTTGTTGTTGTTGTTGTTAGGTGCCATCAAGTCAAGTCCGACTCATAGCGACCCTCATAGGGTTTTTAATGGCTGACTCTTTTGGGATTGCCTTGGGAGTGGGTTGCCAGGTCCTTTGCCCATTTTGGGGTGCTGAGAATCGAACTCGGGGCCTCAGAGACTGCAGAGCAGTGCTCTACCAACTGAGCTAAATCC
>VMDO01031363.1:0-20188 GCA_007922755.1 Pedetes capensis
GAAGGCTATGATCTTTGATCTTCATCAGTAAATGTTTTAAATCCTCTTCACTTTCAGCAAGCAGAGTGGTGTCATCTGCATAACGCAGGTTGTTAATGAGTCTTCCTCCAATCTTGATGCCACGTTCTTCCTCATAAAGTCCAGCTTCTCGGATTATTTGCTCAGCATATAAATTGAAGAGATAGGGTGAAAGTATACATCCCTGACGCACACCTTTCTCAACTTTAAACCACACAGTGTTTCCTTGTTCTATTCGAACAACTGCCTCCCAGTTCATGTACAGATTTCTCATGAGCACAATTAGGTGTTCTGGTATTCCCATTTTCTGAAGTGTTATCCATAATTTGTTATGATCCACACAATCAAATGCTTTTGCATAGTCAATAAAACATAGATAGACATCTTTTTGATATTCTCTGCTTTCAGCTAACATCCACCTGAAATCAGCAATGATGTCCCTAGTTCCCCGCCCTCTTCTGAATCCCGCTTGATTTTCTGGAAATTTCCTGTCTATATACTGCTGCAGTTGCTTCTGAATGATCTTTAGTAGAATTTTGCTGGTGTGTGATATTAATGATATTGTCCGATAGTTTGCACATTCAGTTGGAACCCCTTTTTTGGGAATAGGCACAAATATGGATCTCTTCCAGTCAGTTGGCCAAGTAGCTGTTTTCCAAATCTGTTGGCATAAACATGTTAACACCTCCAGTGCTGCATCTGTTGGTTGAAACATCTCTATTGGCATCCCTTCAATTCCTGGAGCCTTGTGTTTTGCCAGTTCTTTCAAGGCAGCTTCCACTTCGTCCTTCAACACCATTGGTTCCTCTTCATATGCAACCTCTTGGAATGGTTGGTCATCTTCCAATTCTTCTTGTATAATGACTCTGTGTATTCTTCCCATCTTCTTTTGATGTTTCCTGCATCATTTAATATTTTCCCTGTAGAATCTTTTACTACTGCCACTCGAGGCTTGAACTATTTCTTCACTTCCTTAAGCTTGAGAAACACAGAGCGTGTTCTTCCCTTTTGGTTTTCTGCCTCCAGCTCCTTGCACATTTCATTATAATATTTGTTTTTATCTTCTCGAGCTGCCTTCTGAAATCTTCTGTTTAGTTCCTTAACTTCCTCATGTCTTCCTTTTGCTTTAGCTGCTCTATATTCGAGGGCAAGTCCAGTGTCTCTTTTGACATGTAATTCGGTCTTTTCTTTTTTTCTTTATGTCATGCCACAACTTGTCTGGTCTCCTATCATTTGTGTCTAATGCATTAAACCTACTTTTGAGGTGGTCTCTGAACTCAGGTGGGTTATACGCAAGGTCATACTGTGGCTCTCGTATACTTGTTCTAATTTTCTTCAGCTTCAGTTTGAACTTGCATATGAGAAGTTGATGGTCTGATCCTCAGTCAGCACCTGGTCTTGTTTTGACATTTTGTACAGAGCTTTTCCATCATCTCTTTCCACATATGTAGTTACTTTGATTCCTATATGTTCTGTCTGGTGAAGTCCATGTGTATAGTCTCCATTTATGGTGTTGAAAAAATATATTTCCAATGAAAAGGTCATTGGTTTGACAAAATTCTATCATGCGATCTCCAGCTTCGTTTCTGTCACCAAGACCATATTTTCCTATTACTGAGCCCTCTTCTTTGTTTCCAACCTTTGCGTTCCAGTCACCAGTGATTATCAGTATGTCTTGATTGCATGTTTGATCTATTTCAGATTGCAAAAGCTGATAAAATTCTTCCTTTTCTTCATTTGTGTCCTTAGTGGTGGGTGCATAAATTTGAATAATAGTCATATAAACTGGCCTTCCTTGTAGGCATATGGATATTATTCTATCACTGACAACGTTGTATTTCAGGACAGATCTTGAAATGTCATTTTTTGATGATGAATGCAACCCCATTTCTCTTTAGTTTATCATTCCCAGCATAGTAGACCGTATGATTGCCTGGCTCAAAATGGCCTATGCCAGTCCACCTTAGCTCACTGATGCCTAGAATGTCAGTGTTTATGTGCTCCATTTCTCTTTTAACGATTTCTAATTTTCCTAGATTCATACTACGTACATTCCATGTTCCAATTATTAATGGATGTTTACAGTTGTTTCTCCTCATTTTGAGTCATGCCACATCAGCAAGTTGAGCACCCTGGGGCTTTACTCCATTTCCGTCATCATGGTAGACTCTACTTGTAGGAGGCAACTCTTCCCCAGTAGTCATTTGAGTGTCTTCCAACCTGGGGGCCTCATTTTCCAGCACTATATCTGACAGACATTCTAAGGAGTAGGACCTGGCAGCCACTCCCAAAAAAACTAGCCACTGAAAACCCTATGGATAGCAAAGAGACACTGTCAAATAATATACTTTGTATAATTCTATACTCTTGATTTACTCAGATTTGTTGAATAACAAAATTTGAGGTCTATATACATGACAAAATTTGAAGCCTATATTCATGCATGCACTATGTATAATAGAAACAATTTGTATTCTGCTACCTTTGGGTGGATTAGTCAGTGTAAAGTTCTTTCACAAAGTGAAAACAGTTTGAATTCAATGAAAACAAAACTAAAACAGATAAGGTATATGCTATAACAAACATGGTACTGAAATTAAAATTTAAACTTTCAAATGTTTATATTAAAGAAAAAGGGTAAAAAGTGAACTATCAATACTTTATAAGAAGATAAAAATGGAAAGGTGAATTAAACACAAAATATGTTTAAGGAAGGAAATGGCAAATAAGAATTAATAAACAGAATAAAGGCAAAGAATTGGGAAAACTAATGAAACAAAAAGCTAGCTCCTTGAAAAGGTGTGTAACATTAATAAACCTCTAAGTAGGATTATTACAAAAAAAATGTAACAACACAGAAAATGAAACTACAAAATTGTCAGGGATATTGGACATCCTGAATGACAGAACAAATATTTGGAGAGTAGTAGGGAAATATTGCCATAGTCCTATGACATCTGATCCCGTTCAGATCTTGGAAACTAAGCAGGGTCAGGCCTGGTTAATACTTGGATGGGAGACCGCCTGGAAACACCAGGTGTTGTAGGCTTGAGAGAAGGACCCAGCAACCCACCCACAAAAATCAATCCGCCATTGGCCAGCATGGTGGTGCATGCCTATAATCCCAGAGGCTTGGAAGGCAGAAGTAGGAGAATTGCAAGTTCGAGACCAGAGGCAGTCTGCTTAACTTAGCGAGACCCTGTCTCTAAAAGTAAAAGAAAAAAGGGGGGGGGAGTCAGTGGTCCAGCACTTGCAAAGCATGCAGGCGCAAGGCCCTGGGTTCAACCCCCAGTATCAGGAAAAAAAAAAAATCAGTCCACCATTGAAAACCCTCTGAACAGCAGAGAAGCACCAACAATAGTGTTTCCCCTGTTGTATGTAGGGTCGCTATGAGTCGGATACCTACTCGATGGCATCTAACAACAATAGGGGAATATTATTGTGGAAGATATTATTTATGCCAGTAATTTGGCAGTGTAGATGAAATATACAAATTCTTTAAATGAATAAATCATCATTTAAAAATTTAACTATTTTAGTTAAAATACTTAAACAATAATGGAGATCTTAGACAAATTCTCTAAGAAGTTGGAAGAGAGCCAGGCGCCCTGGTGCATACCTATTATCCCAGGATCTAGAAGGCTGGCAGGAGTATCACAGATTCAAGACCAGAGGCAGTTTGTGCAACTTAAAATTAAAAATTAAAATCTCAAAATGAAAAATGAAAAAAGCTGTGCATGCGGTTCAGTGGTGCAGCCCTTGCCTAGCATAGGCAAAACCCTTGGGTCAACCCCACTACTGGAAAAAAATAAGATAGAAGAGCAGGGTTCACTTATAATTTACTTTCAGAAAACCAGAAATATATGAAAATAAGACCACAATATTCTAGAAAGGATGTTTTCATATCCCTTAAGATCACAATTCTCAAATCCCTTTAACTACATGTATTCAAAAAAAAAAAAAAAAAAACACTAGTCAGCCACTTTTAATAGAATAATGTGTAAATGTGTAAATCCCAAGCAGGTTTATCACAGGAAAACCAGGTTCTTTTATTACTTGAAATTCATCAAAATACTTCTTGAGTAAACAGAAAACAAGGAGAAAAACAAACAACAGCCTGTAAAGATGTGGAAATAATACAATTCAATACTGATTTTATATAAAAAGTATACTTTCTGAAAACTAAGACCAAAAAAAGCCTCTCAACTATAAAAACTGATCTACATAAAACCTACTGCTACCAACCTGTTGTTGTTAGGTGCCGTCGACTTGGTATCCAACTCATAGCAACCCTCATAGGGTTTTCAATGGCTGACTGTTTCGGGATTGCCTTGGGAGTGGATTGCCAGGCCCTTCTCCCATTTTTGGGGTGTTGGGAATTGAACTCAGGACCTCAGAGACTGCAGCACAGTGCTCTACCAACTGAGCCAAATCCCGACCCACTACCAACCTACCTAGTTCTTAAAGACTCAATTCCATGTTCTCTCTGAGATCAGCAACAAAACAAGGATTCCATTGTCACTACTTCTGGTCAACAATGTACTAGTGGCCTCAGTAAGTACAATGTGATAAGAAAAAATTAAACCTACAGATTAGAAAGGAAAAAATAAAACTCTATTGGCAGAAAATATGATCTTGTATGAGAAGAATAGATTCTAAGAATATAGAAAAAATAAATGTATTTACCAAGTATGTATAATTAATACAAAAATATCGGTCAACATCCAAATATCAATTGCAAGGTAAAGCATAAACACTGCAAAGTAAAATCAATAAAATAACAAAAATTGGTATATTCAAGTGTAAATTCAGCAAGATTTTTATGTGATACACAGTAAACTATTAAACATTGTTCAAAGGAATTTTAAAAGGTTTGGATAAATGAAGACATTTGTCATTTATACGTACAGGAAAACTCATAGGGTTAATGCATTTTTAATTGTATGCTATATGGTTGTATCACACTAGCTCAAATTATGATTTTGTTATTCTCTTTATTTAGAGATTAAATATGATTTAAAGAGATCTGTAGGAGGGTCTAAATGACAAGAGGTGGATTGGGATGGATAATTTTTTATGTGTTAATTTGACTGGGTCATGGGATGCTCACATATTTGGTTAAGTATTGTTTTCAAAGTGCATATGTGTGGGTGTTTTGGTTAGTGATTAGTATTTTAATTGGTGGACTAAAGAAAGCATTTGGCCTTCCCCAATGTGGGTGGCCCTAATCCTGACCATTGAGGGTATGAATAAAACAAAAAGGTGGGGGAAGCTTGAATTCATTGTCTAATTGTTTCAACCATTTGATGGTCCTCTGTCTTTAGCAGTCCTGATTTTCATGCCTTTTGAAAAATATCACAGGCTATAGAATTCTTAGGGCTCTGAACTAAACTACTAACTTTCTTTAGTCTCCCAAGATACGTAGTTAGGTGCCAGGTACTGGGTGTCTGACTCATAGCGACTGTAGGTACAACAGGTGAAACAGTATTGTCACTGCTTCTCTGCTATTCATAGGATTTTCAGTTTTTTGGGAGTATTTTTGGGAGTGGATTGCTGGGTCTTTCTCCCAAGCCTATAGCACCTGGTATCTCTAGGTAGTCCCCTATCCTAATACTAATCAGACCCAACCCTGTTTAGCTTCTGAGATGTGATAGGATCTGATGCCACAGTGGTACAGCTGCAGGTAAGCTCCAAGATATAAATGGCAGATATAGGACTCTTCCCCCTCCATAACTGTGTCAGTCAATAAATTAGAATTATCTTTCTACATAGATGAATAGGTAAATAGGAGTGTGTGTATGTGTGTGTGTGTGTGTAGGAACAGGTGATAGGTACAGGTAGATACAGATAGGTATGTAGATATGTTTTTGTTGTTGTTGTTAAGTGCCATTGAGTCAGTGTCAGAATCATAGTGACCCTACATACAACAGGCAAAATAGTACTGTTACTGTTTCTCTGCTATTCATAGAGTCTTCAGTAGCTGATTGTTTTGGGGGGTGGCTTGCTAGGTCCTTCTCCCAAGCCTACAGCATCTGATGTTCCCAGCTGGTCTCCCATCCAAGTACTAACCAGGCCCAACCCTGCTTAACTTCCAAGATCAGATGAGATCAGATGCCACAGTGGTGTGGCTGCAGCCATGTAAATATAGATAGGTATATTATTTGTTCAGTTTCTCTAGACAACCATGAGCAATACAGACATTAGTGAACTTTCCTTTAATAAACTGTTGCTGTTGCCTTCAAATAAATCTTATTTTCTTCATCAGAAGAGATAAACACAGCACTCTTACAGTAAGTAAGCATAACATATATGAAATTTCCTTGAGAACTATGGTCCAAAAGTTGATCTAGTTGACAATTATTTTAATGAATATGTTGTTTTTCTTGTTAGGTGCTGTCTACTCAGGTCTGATTCATAGTGACCCTCAGAGTTATGAATGGCTGATTGTTTTCTGAATTGCCTTGGGAGTAGATTGCCATGTCCTTCTCCTGTTTTTTGCAGTTCTAGGGATCAAACCTGGATCCTTAGAGAGTGCAGAACAGCACTCTATCAACTGAACTAAACCCCAGCTCCTCATATTTACTTATTCACATGGCAAATGTGGTTCAGTTGGATATTAGTACTATCAATACCAGTCCCAAGAAAATTTATGAGTAAGCAATCCTTTGGCTTTAGAAAGCATAATGTCTCATGAAAAGCATATCAGAATGAATCACATTAAGGTGTACATTAAAAATGTCCAATAAAAAAGATAAAAAAACATAATGCCTAATTGAATTCTGTATCTTCATGCCTAATACAGAGTAAAAAGTAAGATCAAATGGTGGAAATCTCTAGAATACTTGCATAGTGTCACTAAGTAATGAGTGTAGGATCTGTAGAAATTCCATTTTGACTTGTCTCTAAATATCTTGATATAAAACTTTTACTTCACTGATTACCTTCTATCAGTGGTTTTTCAAGTGTGGTCCCAAATCAATAGCTTTAACTATGTGGAAACAGACACTGCAGTAATAGAACGTATTAAGTTATATTTTTATATGCTGTCTTCACAATTTGCATGCCCACTAACCTTTCAGAATAAGTGCTTCAATGGAATAAAGAAAAGAAGCCTACCTAATGAGTTTTTGAGACATACCTTAAGGCATACTCAACATTCTGTCACATCTATCTCTCAACCCAGGATAAAAAGTACTGTTCTGGTTTGATTATATATTTTCACCTAAATACTAATCATGTTGTTTCTTTGAGAACAGTCTATTATAATTTTGTCAATAATCTCTTGAAACAATAGAAGGTTTGTAAAACTGAAATATATAAATGGCCAGACTACATCTTACATATTTCAGGCATGTAGTCAGAAGAGATCAATCCCTGGAGAAAGACATCATGTTTGGGAGAGTGGTAGGTCAACGCAAAAGAGGCAAACCCTCCACCAGATGGATTGACACAGTGTCTGCAACAATGGGCTTAAATATAATTAAGATCATGTGCTTGGCACAGAATCGAGAAGTATTTCCATCTGCTGTACATAGGGTTGCTATGAGTTGGACTCGACTCGACCGCACCTAACAACAACAATATAAATAGATAGATAGATAGATAGATAGATAGATAGATAGATAGACAGACACATACATATGGAAAGAAACCATGAATTCTTTTAAATCTCTAAGCTAGGAAATTCATATATCTTCATAATACAGAGTATTTCTGTTACTAGTCCCTTGTAGTGATATAAAATATGAGCTATTTTTTCAAACAACTGAGAGAAACTACCTATATGATATCACTCTTTATATGATAAATTAACTATTCTTTAATATATTCTTTATGTTTCAATACTGAAGAATACTTAATGAGGAAAAGCCTTAATTATGACAGAAGAAGTGGAGTTCAGTTTCATATATTATCAATCTGGTCTCTGGGTCATAACAATAAAAGAATATAATAAAATATCCAGATTATTAAAAATCATTAGTAATACGGAAACATCATATAAAATGAAAAATAAATGGCAGACTCATGAAATACCATGGGTTATCTGGAGAAAAAGAATAACAGCAGCTATACTGTGATCTAATCTGTGATTCTGAGGCTTCAAGGGTATCCCTCAGGTGAGCAAAAAGAAAGGAGATGATTTGCTCTAGTTTTGAGCTGTTCCTCCAGAATCATACAGTAATGAGATGTCTTAAATAATCATGTTTTATCCTTTATTATTTAAGATTGAAGTTTCTCCATGATATTTTTATGACAATATATACAAAGAGCCAATTTTAGTGAAAAGACTTTAGTATATGTGTGTGATACTTTTGACTGTCATGAAAATAACTTAAGGTGAGGCAGCAAGTAGAAACTATTCATATGCAAGCAATTTCTCTGAATTCATTTTATGATTATAAAAGAGTGATGCACTCTTACTACTCTAGGTATTTGTGCTACAAGGCTCATTATAATTTCAAAAATATCCCCAAAACACTTATTTTGGGTTCTGATGTCATGTGTATAAGCCACGGTTCTGTGCACAACAAAAAATAAAAAATAGTAGTGGGATTTTATGTTTTAACATACAAGATCTTGTAGGTCAAAACTAAGTATTACACAGGGCCAAGTGTGGCCTAAGTAGAAGACTTAAGGTATTAATGGGTTCAAATGAGTGAGTTTTCCTAACCTCTTTGAAGTTATCTGGAAGTCCTACATTAAAGCTCTCGTGTGGTCACATTTTCCTCCTCATGTCTGTCAGCTTGTCATGCTATGGGGGCTTGTGTGTTACTGTGATGCTGAATGCTATGTTACTGGTATTTCAAATGCCATCAGGGCCACCCATGGGGGACATGTTTCAGCTGAGCTTCTACACTAGACAAACTAGGGAAAAGGACCCACAGCCCATTTCTGAAACAATTAGCCATTGAAAATCCTGACTATCAGAGAAGCACTGTCAAATATAGTGCCAGAAAATGAGTCCCTCAGGCTGGAAAGCACTCAAGAAATGACTAGAGAAGAGTTGCCTCCTCACCGTAAAGTTGACCTTAATGACAGGAATGGACTAACATGTGCATGGCACTGTGTTGAGTAGTGTTTCATTCTGTTGTACATAGGGTCACCATGAGTTGGATGCAGCTTGACAGCACACAAAAGCAGTCACATTTTAATTAAATCTTAAAGTAAATATGCCATTTCAATTGTAAAATTAGATGGGAATATTTGGGGCTATATGGCAGGCATTCTCTGTGGAGAGGTCTTCAGAGTAAAAGTATGGGTCTGAGAACATAAGGTAGGTGTGGAAGTCTCTCAATAGCATACATTGGATATAACAATGAATTCCATTTGGAAAATGATGTTGGCAGCCACTTAAGAGTTAAATCAGGTTTTATCACTGGACTGGAGATAAAATCATCCCAGGCTAAGCAGATGTAGGGTAAGGAAACACACACATATACACACACATACACATACACAGCCATATCACATAGTCCATACATTTTCATCAACATACACATATATACACATATATAAATATATGCAGATTTAGATATGTATACCATAGACAATGGTAATCATATAATAATGACAATCCACTGTAAGTTATTGAGAAAGGAAATGATTTAATCAGGGATTTGATTGTGAAAAGTCATCTGGCAGAAACTTTTGGGAAGGAAGAGACCATCAGCAGGGTGGAAGCAATAAATCCCTTACGGTTTTGCAAAAACACAAGTCAGTAGATGTTAGGGTACGTACCTCAGTGGCGCCAGTAGGAATGTGTATGATATGTCAGTGCTCACAGGGGAAAGGCAGGGGTGGAGGTGAAGATGAATCACTCATTTTTCATAAAACTGTGTGGAAAATTAATGATCAAGGACTTTTCAGGCAAAACCTCATACAAATTCTGTCTCATTTTCCCATCTTTCCCAGAAACCGGCCAGGCCCTGTGACATACTACCATATTATTATTATTTGATCTTTGTTATTATAGACTTAAAACTCCTTTTATTCAAGTATACATTCCAGTATTTAGATATTACTTTCTTAATCTCAACATCTTCATGATTTAAAAGCAGGAATATTAATACTCTTTCCTCCCTATTCTCCATTCTTACTGTTTACACAGTCCCCTCAAGTTAATTTTTAAATATAATATTTTAGTTTTTGGAATTAATGAGCCTTCTCATATTGTCAAAAAACATAGAACTGAAAAAGACCTGGGAAGTTCTCATAGATGAGTGAGGAAACTGGCTTCTTTTGATGCATATAAGCATAAGGAACATAGATCGTCCCCTTACCATTTGGCCGTACATTCATTGCTGTAACTCTGTCATTGCTCTCAAATTTCTGTTTATTTTATGTGTAATCTGTAAACTGAATTGCTACAGGAAGTGAAATTCACCATTTCCCAATACAATTGCATGAAATGCTTTCTGACAACAAAGCATACTTCAGGAACATGTGTCCCTTCACTGAAACACAAACCTATATCCTCTGTAGAGGTAATTGTGCTATTTCTCCAAACTACACAGCTGTATCAGTGTCAAAGATATCAAATCCAGGTCTATTTTGTAGGAACTACAGTATTTTAGCTATTAGTGGATTAATGAAGCCACATTTAAGAAAAAGCACGCTCCTTTGATGTTTTTTGCCTTAAGACTGCAATGTGGTACAACATTTGAGTAAAAAATACTTCTGTGATTTTAAAACATGTTTGGAAATGTTCTAAGGAGTTTGTCAATTCATTAAAAATCAAGGTCAATTACAATTGAAAATTTTAGACAGTGAACAAAAAACAGCCACTTTAAGCCTGTACTGTTTTGTAACTGTTAGCAAAAGAGAGCACATAGTGACATGAGATCTAAATATTTCTCTTTAAGAATTTTGTCAGGGAATCTATAACTTGCTTATTTCTCAGACTGTAGATAATTGGGTTTAACACAGGGATTATAACAGTATAAAATAGAGAGTCCATCATATCTTGATCCTCTGCTTGTGGAGATGCAGGGCGCACATACATAAAGAGAAGAGGGCCATAGTATAAAGACACAGATAGGAGATGGGCTCCACAGGTGGAGAAGGCTTTCCTTACACTCTTGGCAGATTTCTTTTTTAAGATTACAGACAGAACAAGTAAGTAAGAGACAAGAACTGTAAAAATAGTGAATACCTGAATTGAACCAGAGAAAATAAAAACAATTAAATAATTAATAGAAGGGTCAGTACAGGAAATCTTAAACAATGATATAATGTCACAATAAAAGTGATGTATTATATTGGAATTACAGAAGGTTAATCTGAATAAAAATCCTTGATGAATGAATCCATGAAGAAGCCCACTGACAAATGACAAGACTAATAGACGGAGGCATAATCTATTGGTCATTATCATTGGATAGAGTAAAGGATTGCATATGGCTGCATAGCGATCATAAGCCATTGCTGCCAAGAGAAAACATTCTGTGGTTGCACTGATATTAAATGTGAAAAATTGTGCCATGCATTCAGACAGAGAGATGGTTTTATTTTTTGCCAAGAAGTTGACCAGCATCTTTGGAATCACTGTGGATGATATAGACATATCCACAAAGGCCAAACTCCCAAGGAACAAGTACATGGGGATGTGAAGATGAGCATCATTCCAGATGAGAGCAATCAGACCAAAATTGCCCACAATAGTGATGAGATATGTCACCAAGAACACCAGAAATAGGGAGACTGTCCACTGTGGTTGAGTTGGAAGTCCTGTGAGAACAAACTCTGTCACCAATGTTATATTGTCCTTTTCCATGTCCTCACTGCATAGTCCCTGAAATGAAGCGTGGTGATAGTAAAGGAGCACTTGATAGGATTTATAAAGAGGAAAATGAAGAAATGGATTTGAAATATAAGTATCATTTAACAGAACTCCCTTTTAACTATATTTACTATTAGCATAATGGAAAGTTTTTGAGAGATTAAGAAATATAATACATTCAGTTATCACAGCTGAGCATGAATTAACAGATTTGAATAATATGTCTTCTTAACATTTGCTGGATAGAATGTTGATGCCTTATGAACATCCTGTGTCTGGATTATGAATCAGGGTCAAGGAAAAACATGTTATATGTTACCTGGATGATAACATGAATTGAATGCTATGACAAGGATCTTAGTACATTGGAATTTACCAATAATTTTTATGTACTGAAAATTTTAACTAGGGAATGGTATTCAAAAATAATTTTAAGTGAACATTTTTTTAAATTAATTATGTGGTAGTGAGGAACATTGGCTGCTGAGAGTGTTAACTACAGGCAGAAATACTAATGAGAATGCATTTATTATTGTACTGAGATCCATAACCAGTGTTTACATTAGAATTATATGGGGTATTTGTGCAAGATACAGATTGTGACAAATTGCTATAGAAATCAAGTATATAGTTTAGAAATGAGATCTAATAATAAGTATTTAAAAGATTCCCCAGGTGATTTAAGTGTAAGTGAAATTATTAAACTATGATGTTAGAATAATAAGGTAAACAAACAGAGATGGAAAAGAATTCATAAAATAGTCATTAGTATGAAGTTACAAATGACATAGGAAGGGAATGGCCAGTAAACCATAGAGAAATCATTTATAACTCTAGATTGTCATTAAAATTGAAATTGAACAGATTAATTAGCAAAGTTGTAGAAGGCACAATACTTGGAATGTGTAGGAGATATGTACTTTGTGTTATGAGTCTTTTGAAGCTTACCAATGATTATGGTGTGGAAATCACTGGAGTAGACTTATAAATGACCTGCCCATAGCTAAGCACTCAAAGAATAGAGAAAAAGGCAAAGAAAAAAAATCAGAGTGTATGTGATGTAAGTTATTACTGAGTTGACTTCATTTACTCTATGGAGAACTCCTGATCCCTTTTCTACTAAACAATGTTACTGCCTGGCAACCAAAGAACTAGAAAGTGACTTTTCCATCTGTCTGGAATATATAGTGATGGGACATGATCTAGATTTAAATTCACACAATATAGATTTGATTTGGAATATGAAGAGAGGAATACAAAGCTCTAGACACTAAAAATAATTTTAATGCAGAGGCAGCAATTCCAAGACTCCAGCAAAATCATCCTGCATTCACATCCGTGGTTTTGGCAGTGTGAAGCATATTATCTAAAGTTCAGCAGCACTTACAATCCTCACTGTGCTAGTATGTTGGGACCTAATTTTAGCTATTTGACTGCCTCCCTACCTTCTGTTTCTGCCCCTTTTTCCAACTGCTTAGTGCAATCTCCCTAGAATTTCTATGTTAGAGCCATTTTACATTCAGTAAAATCATTTCTTGTTGCCACTAAGAGCCCAGTGGCTCCAGTGAGAATTAAAGAAGAGACAAGGAAAGGACATAGCCCAGCACAACTGAATAGTTGCGAGATATCATCCTAAACAGATGAAGGATACTAAGAATCGTCACATGACTTATACTGTCAGAAGCCAAAATAAATGCTCCAGTATGTCTAGTGAATAAAGATCACTGAGTGTTGAAATTGGAAAAAAAAAATTAGTGGCTGTTTTAAAATCAGCTTCCTGTGTATACTAGGATTGAGGTCAAAGAATAATTGGAAATTTATGGGAAATAAGTGGCACCACAGCAAAGGGAATGGTATAGGGTAGTCTAAGAAATGTGGAGAACAGTTGTCATTTGTCCACTTCCCATATACTAATGTAATCTTTTTTTCATGTAGAACATCTCAGTAAAGGTTTTTCAAACAGAAGGTAAACAAATAAGCGGAGAAAAGTAGAAGGCATCAAAAGGAGAAAAAGGACAATTCTAGTAGAGAAGGAAATGTGAGTGCAAAGAGAACAAAAAGGAGGAAATGAAATAGGCAAAGCATTAAAAAAGAAGACAAAGATGAGTGATTATGGGAAAGACAAGAAACTAACTGGGAAAAAGAAAGTGTCAGAGAGAGAAAATGAAGGGCAAATCCCCCTGACTTGGGTTGGTGTGTTTGCCTTAAACGTGGTGTTTATTCAATTTTGCCTGTCTTGAGAATTTTTAATTATCCTTTTGTATAAATCAAAATATATTTTCCTATAGGATATGTGTTTGATAAACAGAATTTGTTTTCAAAGTTTACTTCATAAATTGTTTATGATTGGTGTATGTGTTACCACTGTTTGTGGGTTCTTTACATATCTAAATATAATTTGATCTTTATAGAACTAGCTTTTCTCTAGAAATGTTGTTGATTTTATTACAGAGAACTTTCTTCTCTACTTGTTTTGGTTTTGTTTCTTTAGTGTTTCTTCTCTCTTCTTGTTCTGTTTGGTTCCTAGCAAAATAACAATGAGCCAAAATCAAATCATGCATACAAGTGATATGTATAATAGCAATAATTCCAGTTATTATGTGAAATTCTATATGGAACATGTTTCCTCAAATTCAATCACAAATCACAAAATGATTAAACTCCTCTAATAAGTTTGCATGTTGGACTTAATTAAATCATAATTTCAGGAAAGTATAATGGAGCTGAATTTTCTGCATTTTTCCTATGTATATATGTGTTTTGGGTTGAGTGTATGTGTACATGTATCTAGATAAATCTCAATGTATCATACAGGTTCTATATTCTACTCTGTCTCTAAATATCAAAAGAATTTTTTTCAGAAAGAGAATGAAAACGGAGAACTAAATATATAAGTAATTGACTTTAAAAGTTGTAGTCAAATAAGGTAATTAAATAAAATAGTCTGTTTATTGGAATTATCAGAAAAAAATGCTGATATAAGAACGATTATGCATTGGAATGTCATAATTAATTTTATGTCAGCATTTTAATTCATCAGGACTTAAAAGTCATAGATTAAGAAAATAATAAAACATCATTATATGGAACAAACATAAAATATACAGATATTTCTTATCATTGCTTATGTTGTTTTCTCATTTACACTTGGCTATGTTGGAATTCTGTAAAAGAAATCTACAATTATTATAAATGAAATAGCATTTTTAACTTTCTATAAAAATGACAATGGATATTAGAGAAGCTACTTTGCTATTAGCCATACCTTAAAAAAAGATTTCAAAGATGCTTAACACTTCATGGGCTTTCTAAAGCAGAAAAAAATATGATAGTACTGGAATTGCAATACCACATAAATAGCAATTCTTTTCGCAATGATTCATTTTGAAGGTTTCATTGCAAAGCACAGAAAATGTTGTTTATATATTTTGCTTTCAATACCTTTATACAACTGTGTGCTTTCTCCAGAAGAGAGAAGACTGGAGAACTGAGTTCCCATAAGAGAGCTTAAGGATTCCCTATAGGACAAAATGAAGATGTGCTACTGGACACTATGGATTTAGACATGTATGAAAAGGCCAAATATTCCCATAGGGCATCACAAGTTTTAAAATCCTTAATAACCATTCACTGAATGAAACTCTGCTTTTAACAATTGGCATTACCCTTTATGCCATTATTTCCCATCACATATAACATGTCTGACATATTTAGGCAAACTTTGCATATGAAATTTCTTGCTTTAAATCATATGGTTTTGTCTGAGCTAATCCAAACAAGATTCCAAGGTCAACAATCTAGACTTCCTTCAGGAGTCAAGCAAAGTAAAGCTGCAATCCTTAATCAAACTGCAGTTTAAACTGCAGACATTGGCATATCTCCCCCACTTGAAGGTGAAATCTAATGAGAAATTCTACTAGGCAAAGGGAGAAGAGATAGGAAAGCATAAACACAGTACTTTACACACACATGGCTTGAATCTAGCATTCTCAAGATTCAATACTCCTAGATGACCTTGAAAACTTGTTAAAATGCAGATTCTTTTCCAGTCCTGTGGATGGGATCAGGAAACTTCCTTAACAGCAAACAAGTTGTAGAAAGGGCTTTAAAAGCTAGGTTGTTGGAGAGTCTTGATTATTGTAGTAACAAAAAATTATAAGTGTGACAGGTGTGCAAATCAACAATCAAGGAGGAAATAGAAGTAGCCAGTGAACCAGCATAGGTAAGATTGCAAAGGACAGAGAGGTTAAGCTAAGGACTATGTAATTTACTACAAACCACAGGAAATTTTTTGAGGAATTTTTAACATGATAGTAACATATTCAGACTTTTCCTTTGAGTATTAACAAAAGAACTTGTCAATAAGGATTGATTCAGAAAAAAATACTTTATTTATTTGTGGTATTTAGACCTGATATGTGAATGTTGTTGTTGACTGTTCCCAATCGGTGGTACTACTGGTATCTGAAATACCCGCGAATAGCTTTTAGCATAACAGCACCATGCAAGCTCCCATAGCGGGACAAGCTGACAGACACGTGGGGGGATATCTGAATAGTGGTAATTAATTTACGACACACAGTAAAAGTTTGGGTTGATTTTAACTCCACAACTATTGACTAAAAAGGGGAAGAACAAAGGGTGTATTTATTTTAGAACACTCAATCAATTATCTAGGTTTCTTAGAATTTTGCAATTGATAAAGAAATATGCAGAGAAAAATATAGCAAATATACAGGTGGAGTCACTGTAAATACTGCAGAATGGTGCAATAAACAATTTGATATACCAAGGCAGCCATTAATAGAACCAAGTTTGACATAAATTCACTGCCCCCATAATATTTGAATAATTATTTCTTAACTCATTTTATTGCCTATTTTTTACTACAAATGCTCATCATTACTACTTCCAGTGTGGATAATCTCTTCAAGTGTGTTCATTTCAATAGGTGAGTTGTGACATACCATTGAGGTTTTAATTTGCATTTGCTTCATGACTGATAATGTCCTACATGTCTTCGTGTTATTTGTCATATATATATATATATATATATATATCTTCAATGAACCATCTCTTTAAGTCTTTGTCCATTTTAAATTTTTGAGAGCTTGTCCTTTATTCCACATACATGCAAAACTTTTCAATTGTAAGTGAATTTTGGATTAGTAAATAGCAGGAGATTCTCTGTGAAGAGAATTGTATGACCAAACACACGTGCCAGAGACGTATGGTTGTCTAGAAGGCTTCCTTTGGCTATAATCTGAATTTCATTAATATTGTAAAGGAAGAGATTCCAGAGGAAAATTTTTAAAAATTTGGAAAAGATCTCAAATAACAAAGGGTTAGAAAACAGATGAGAGAATAAATATGCATTATTTAATCTGCATGTACACATGAACCAATAAACATGTCCATACATTCATATTTATACTTATATATTCAGATCTAGATATTTGCCACACATGTACATAGTCTGGTAGCAATGACAATTTGATAAAAGTTGTTAAAGAAGGATAAGGTATGATTTAATCAGAATTTCAAATATAAAGAATCATCTGACAGTAATGTTCGGGAATGGAGACTGTATAAACAGGATGAATGAGATAGTGTTTTGCAAAGTACAGAAATGAGTAATTTTTACAGTAACATTTGGATGCTTTCAGCAGGAATGTGTATGAAATTTCTGTGTTGAGAGAAAGACGTATGAAAATGTGCATGGCTTGCTCGTTATACTTAAGAAGTACGGAGACTAAGGAAAGTGAACACTGAAGGACTTTTCAGGCACAAAAAATCCAGACTTGCTCATTTTCATCTCTTTGCCAGCCACCCACTGAGCAGTGTGACATCATATATTCTTAATATTTTTATAGTAATATGAATTTAAAGCTACTTATTTTCAGTTACACATCCTTATAGCTATTGAGAAATAACTATTTTCCTCTTTGTGGTGCTTAATATTTTAATTACCACAAGATTTGATGTCATTACTTTAATGTACTACCACATTTCTCCTCTTCTCTACCTTTATACTATCTTAATCCTTTATTATTTGTTAGCTTTCTGAATTCATGAACGTTTTCACATTGTCTAAAACCATACAAATAAAGTGCCAAAACATGTTTCAAAACATAATAAACAAACAGAAACAACTCACCTCTTCTCACTCTTCATAGAAACAGACCGAGCTGAGAGCACCCTCTTAGAAACTGGCTCTGTGTTTGCTGTCTTATTATTCTCAAGCTTACATTCTTATTTCCATTTATTTCTACACATGATGTAGTTAAATTTCTGTAAGAAGCAAAACTCACCATTTCCTAATAAGCTGGAAAAAGATGAAGATTAAAAGGCAAGAAGAACTCCTAGGGATGTTATATCCTCAATAAAACACAAACCTGCCAACTGGAGTAAACATGACATGAGTCTCCAATATATACAACACTGTCAACTGTATTACAAATTCTACTTAAGTAATTTTCAAAGTAACTCCACTATTTTAGTACTGAGTGCATGATAAAGTCACATTGAAGAACATGTAAGCCAGTAAAATGTTTCCATTTGTTTTCTTTTTTATTGGAAATTTTTAATGTACACCTTAATGTGATTCACTCTGACATGCTTTTCACTGTGACATTTCCATATATGCATTTTGCTGTACATTATTCATATAGATTCCCCCTTACCCTCTTGTGCACTTCCTCCCCCCTTCCCACCCCCCACCAAAGGCTTCTCTTCCATTTGCTTGTCTTTTTATGGTAACATTTTTCTATATTTCCATTTGTTTTCTGAATTCATTGTTTAGTATGACATGAATTGTTGTTGACATGACTACTTGATTAAAATTCTTTGAATATTTTCAAATTAAAAATACCAACATTTTAAAGATTTTATTAGGCATATAACTTTGCATAATAATTCTTGAAATATTCCAATTTTGAGAAAAATATCAAACAAATCCTAATTGAGGCACCTTGTACAAAAACCTGACCATATTTATCAAAACTGTCAAGATCATCAAAAAACAAAAAACTTGGAGAAATGATCATAGTGAAGAGGAGCCTAAAAACACATGACAACTAAATGTAATGCCTTATTCTGGATGTGATCCTAGAAGAGAAAAAGGACATTAAGTGAAAAACTAATGAAATCTGAGTCAAGTATGGATTGATTAGTAACAGTGTGCTAGTACTGGTTTGTGCATTATGACTAATATACCACACTGATATAAGATGTTAATAATAGGGAAAACTTTGTGTAGAGCAATATCTCAATAAAATGAAATTATTCTAAAATGAAAAAAATTCTTGAAGCATTGATTTAATCATAGTTAAGAAGGACAGGAAAACTATAGTTGCAGAAAATTTTGGATATTTTCTAACACATATACACAACTAGTTGTAAAAATTCTGTATCCTAAACAGAGGAGAGATATTAGTTGAGATCTAAACACTTATCTTTAATATTTTCATCAGTGAATCTATAACTTGCTTGTTTCTCAGGCTATACATGATTGGATTCAACACAGAAATTATGACTGTGTAAAATAAAGAATCTATCATATCTTGGTCATCTGTTTGTTGAGATGGAGGGAGCACATACATGAAGAAAAGGAGGCCATAGTATAAAGATACAGATAAGAGATGGGCTCCACAGGTGGAGAAGGCTTTCCTTATGCTTTTGACAGACTTCCTTTTTAAAATTGTGAAGAGCACTAGTGTATAAGAAGCAAGAACTGTCATAATGGTGATTGCCTGTAAGAAACCAGCCAAAATAAATACCACTAGAAAATTAATGGGCTGGGATTTAGCTCAGTGGGTAGAGCGCTGTGCTGCAGTCTCTGAGGTCCCGGGTTCAATTCCCAGCACCACAAAAATGGGAGAAGGACCTGGCAATCCACTCCCAAGGCAATCCCGAAACAGTCTGCCATTGAAAACCCTATGAGGTTCACTATGAGTCAGATACCGACTCAACAGCACCTAACAACAACAGAAAATTAATGGAGGGGTCAGTGCAGGAAATCTTAAGCAATGGTATGATGTCACAATAAAAGTGATGTATTATGTTGGAATTACAGAAGGTTAGTCTGAATAAAAATCCTTCATGTATTAAAGCATGAAGAAGGCCACCTACAAATGTCAAGACCAATAGATGGATGCATAGTCTATTTGTCATTATCACTGGATAAAGTAAAGGTTTGCATATAGCCACATAGCGATCATAAGCCATTGCTGCCAAGAGAAAACATTCTGTGGTTACACAGATTGCAAAGGAAAAGAATTGCATCATGCATTCAGGGAGAGATATACTCTTGCTGTCATTTAATAAGTGGGCCAACATCTTTGGTGTCACAGACGATGATAGCCAAGTATCCACAAAGGCTAAATTCCCAAG
>VMDO01031364.1:0-20197 GCA_007922755.1 Pedetes capensis
AAAAAAAAAAAAAAAAAAAAAAAAAAAAAAAAAAAAAAAAAAAAAAAAAAAAAAAAAAAAAAAAAAAAAAAAAAAAAAAAAAAAAAAAAAAAAAAAAAAAAAAAAAAAAAAAAAAAAAAAAAAAAAAAAAAAAAAAAAAAAAGAAAAGAAAAAAGAAAAAACAAAACCAATCAGCCACTGAAGACCTTACGAATAGCAGAGAAGCACTGATAATAGTGTTTTGCATGTTGTACTACGGTCTCTATGATTCGGACACCGACTTGATGGCACCTAACAACAACAAAGAGTGCAGCTCAGTGGTACAGTGCTTGCCAAGTATATGCAAGGCCCTAGGTTCAGTCTCCCAGTACCAGAAAAAAATTGTTTTTCTTGTGCTAAAATATACGTAACATAAACTGACCACCTTGACCATTTTTAAGCATTTAGTTCAGTAGCATCAAGTACATTCACACTGCTGTGCAACAAATCTCTGGAAGTCTTTCCAAATTGCAAACAGAAACTATACTCACTAACAACTACTCCATGTTCCTTCAGCCCCTGGAAACCACCCTTCTGTCTTGTGCCCCTATGAACTTGCCTATGCTAGCTCCCTCATGGGGGCAGGGATTTAGCTCAGTTGGTGGAGCGCCGCTCTGCAGTCTCTGAGGTCCTGAGATCGATTCCCAACACTGCAAAAATGGGAGAAGGACGTGGCAACCCACTCCCAAAACAATCAGCCATTGAAAACCCTGTGAGGGTCGCTATGAGTTGGACATGACTCAGTGGCACTGAATAACAACCAAGCTCCCTCATGGGGCAGGGGTTTAGCTCAGTTGGTAGAGTGCAGCTCTGCACTCTTTGAGAACCTGGGTTCGATCTCCAGCACCGCAAAAATGGGAGAAGGACATAACAATCCACTCCCAAAGCAATCCCCAATCAGCCATTGAAAGCTCTACGAGGGTTGCTATGAGTTGGACCTGACTGGACGGCACCTAACAACAAATGAAAACAAAACTCCTTCATGTAAGTGGAATCATCCAGTACCTGTCCTTTGCTGACTGGCTTATTTCACTTAGCATGAGGCCCTCACAGTTCATCCATGTTGTAGCCTGTGTCAGAATCTCCTTGCTTTTTGAGGTGAAAAATATTCCACTGAATATATTCTGTTGTGTTCTATAAACAAGATGTTGATCCAAGTGCTTGTGGCTAGCAAAATGGACTATGTCAGATTAGGAGAGGGGTGCAGAAGAAGCACTTAGTAGGTGTGCTTGCAGACAGAGGCCCCTGCATGCCTTCCTGACTGGGTGTACCCGCAGTCCCTCCTGAGCTCTTCTCCCCAGCCTCCCCTGGCATAGCAGAGGCACCAGGCCCCCAACCTCAGCCTCCCGCTCTGCCACAACAGCCCATCTCCACTCCACCTCCATGTAAGAAGACCTCTGATCAGTAAAGCGATTTTGGTTGACAAGGCAAGAGCCCAGTATTTCGAATATTAGGTCGAACTGCATGAAACTGCTGGTAGTCAATCTTTTGGGGGAAATATTCAACCCCCCAAAAAACTATCAAAACTTCATCAACTTCTTCCAGCTCACCGTAATACTTATGCTCATTGGGGGCAATGACGGCAAGGCCTCCCAGGCTGGTGTCTTCCTGGGGCATGGAGGGCAGGTTCTCGGCTGGCCGAAGCATCAGCCATACCTGTGAGTCCGCAGTGGCGAGGACTCCGGTCTGAGTCTCCATGGTTGTCACTGTTGTCCAGGTGGACAGTCTGACGGCTACCCCTGCTCACTCAGATGGCTGGGATCCTGGACTAGTGCGACGGGGTGGGGGGGGTAGTTCCTAGTTCTACATCAGAGGGACCAGAGCACCCAGGTGTGTCGCCCAGAATGGGAGGCGCAGCTGTGCATGAAGCGCACTGTCAGTATTTTAGGGAACGCCTTCCGCCTGGGTGAACAGGCCTGGTGAGGCGAGCAGTGAGGATCCCAGCTGTACCCCCCGTGCCAATCCGTGCTCCCTGACCTCCTCTCGCCTCGTTGCCCACCCCATTCTGAAATGTGCAGAGCAGAGTAGCTTCCGGTCATGTGACTCCACTCCTGCCCAGTGCAGGCAGGCCCATCACTCACTGCCTGTCCTCAACACCTGGCCCCTCCCCAAGAACAGGGGCAGGAAAAGCCCTCCGAAGGGAGCCCCCCAAGGCCAGGCGGCACACGGGAAATACTCCCCTTCTGGAGGAGCCCAGCGATGCTGCAAAGCCCCGCTCTGCTCCCCACTTGTGGTTTGCTGTGATAAGGCCAGGAAAGCAGCCAGCCTTGAAAATGCCATTTAGTGAGAAAAGCCCCACACCGCCACCATGGCACTTGCAGGGGGTGTCGGCAGCATTTAATGCTCCCTGGTACTGCTGCTTCATGCTCATTACAATTTCAGCTCATGGCCGACCAGACTGTAGATACTGATGGATATTAGCCAAGCTGTTCCCAGGGAATTTTAATTACCATGATAACAATCACTAATCACTGGCATTTCCTAAAGGTCTGTGGCTGGAGAAGGTGGGAATTTCTGGGGCTCTGGTGGAAGGCAGGGGAGGCCTGGGGGAGCCACTGGAGAGGTTGGAGAAATGGAGGCTGAAGACCCCTGTCTGTTGCTCAGCCCCTTCTGTGTGTGACCCTGGGGGGGTCCCTGTCTGCCATGCACCTAGTGTGACTCAGCTGAGTGTCTTCACTAGCTCAGATGTTCACTTTGCCTGTGGCCTGTGCACGTGCCGTTCCTATCACCTGCAGCCCCCTTCATCCACTGTCCCATCGGACAGCCACACTGCCCCCTGGGAAGGCTGCTGTGCCAGCTCCTGCAGAACCAGATCCCTCTGCTGGGCCCCGGGAGGCCACATGGTACCACTGGGATAGCAGGTCATCCCTGGGCTGGAGGTCAGCCCCGTCCATCTTCCCAACTAGGATGCTGTGTGCTCTTCAGAGGCAGAGCGATGCTGGCGCCATTGCTGGATGCCCAGGACCCAGTGGGGAGCCTGCAGTGCTGCTGGTGGACCAAACAGAGAAGGCACAGCCAAGCAGCCATCCCCAGGGGACACAGCGTCCTCAGGGAGACCATGCTCTGTCTGCTGTGCAAGCTCCAGGTTTGCAAAGTCACAGGAAATGGCCTGTTACAGAGCCATCCTCCCCTTCGCACTGGTCACTTTGAGGGTCTCTGCAAGGGCTACCCCACTGCAGCAGAGGAGAGCCAGCCCAGCCCTCCTGCCCCACCACCTGAGCAAACATGTGTTCAGCGGTGTGCACAGCCTGGTCCCCCGGGGCGCTCCCAGGCAACGAGACCCTACGGTCCTGCCTCCTGCTAGCCTCCTCTGCCCTCCCCACTGGCCTCCCTGGCCTTTGGGCCTCTGCAGATGTTGCCCCTCCCTGCTTCCCTAGCCTAGTATTCTTCTTATTCTTCTTAAGGTCCTCTTACATGGAGGTGGTAGGGAAATCACTTTCATCCAGATGTTTCTATAGATGAGCCCTCGTACTCTCTCATCGTGAGGAACAAACCCTGGCTGCATTATGGTCACCTGTGTGCATGTCTGTTTCCTGCTAATGCTCCATGACAGCAGAAGCCACCCTGAGTACCCACCCAGGGTACTCAGCATATAGTAGGTGCCCAAGAAATGTGTTTGCTGATGACCAAACCCATGTCTACACGTCGAGGCTTTAAATAACCTAGAGGCGTGGACTCTCAGAGGTGTTAGGTACTAAACTGTGTGTCTCCCAGTTCACATGGGGAGTCCCTAACCTCCAACATGGCGGGGTGTGGAGGAGGGGCCACTGGGTGGTGACCCGGTTTAGATGAGGTCATGAAAATGGACCCTAGGAGAGCTTGCTGCTTCTCTCTCCTCTGCCAGGGAAAGACACTGTGAGAACGGGACCACCCAGGGGGTTGCAGTAGCTGACACATGGCCCCTTTACCAGAGGTAAAGTCTGCACTCAGGAGGCTGAGGCAGGAGGACTGTGAGCTCAAGGCCAGCCTGGGCTACATAGCAAAACCTTGTTTCAAACAAACAAACAAACAAACAAAAGAGGTGAAGTGACGTTCTCACCCCTTTAAGCTGCTCCAGTCTTATGACTTGCTTTGACAGTAGGATGTGGTAGAGGGAACATGTGGCCCTGCAGCTAGCTTCCTTTCTACCTCTTAGAACACTGCCACCATCTTGTGCCAGCACCTAGTTCAGTGAACTGAAGGATGAGAGACCCAACTCCCACACATCAAGCCAATATTCCCCTTGCCCTAAACAATCAAAGGCCAGGCGCCAGACAAGGACCCCAAACAAATGCCCCAGAGCCTTCCAGTATTATTCAAACTAGCCAGTCCTAAACTGTTTCCCTAACCTGCCTCTTTTGTAGAAACCCGATAACGCTGTGGCTCGGGCTGTGTCCTCACTCCTTCTGCCTCCTGGCCAACCCTGGGCTTCCCCTGTGACCCTGTGGAGTGTGGCAAGCCCCTTCTCTGGGGAACTGTACACAGTAAATCCTCCTTCCTGTGGCACTAGCCTTCTCATGGCATTGCTTAGCCACAAATCATCAAACATGGAAGAATTGTTGTTGTTATTGTTAGGTGCCGTCAAGTTGAGTCCGACTCATAGCGACCCTCATAGGGTTTTCAATGGCTGACTGTTTCGGGATTGCCTTGGGAGTGGATTGCCACGTCCTTCTCCCATTTTGTGGTGCTGGGAATTGAACTTGGGACCTCAGAGACTGCAGAGCAGTGCTCTACCAACTGAGCTAAATCCCAGCCTATGGAAGAATTAGGAAAAGTTAAAGAACAGAATCTAAACGCATAATTCTGCCATTTAGTAAAAGGTATACCCCATGCGTCTGGCAGCTTATTGTGCTGTGGGGGCTTGGGTGTTGCTGTGATGCTGAAAGCTATGCCAGTGGTATTTCAGATACCAGTAGGGTCACCCATGGTAGACAGGTTTCAGCTGAGCTTCCAGACTAAGACAGACTAGGGAGAAAGACCAGGCAGCCCACTCCTGAAACAATTAGCCATTGAAAACCTTATGAATGGCAGAGAAACACTGTCAAATATAGTGCTGGAAAATGAGCCCTCCAGGCTGGAAGGCATTCAAGAAACGACTAGGGAAGAGTTGCCCCTCAAAGTAGTTGTTGTTGTTGTTAGGTGCTGTCAAGTCAGGTCTGACTCATAGCGAGCCTACAACAGATGAAACACTTCCTGACACTGTGCCATGCCTGGCACTATGTCAGTGCTTCTCTGCTATTCATAGGGTTTTCAATGACTGACTGTTTTCTGGGAGTGGGCTGCTAAGCTAAGCCAACAGCACCTGTTTTTCCCAGGTGGTCTCCCATCCAAGTACTAAGCAGGCCTGGCCCTGCTTAGCTTCTGAGATCTGATAGGATTAGATGCCAGGGTGGTACCACTGCAGGCCCTCAAAGTCGAGTTGACCATAACGATGGGAATGGAGTAAAGCCCCTGGAACTTCCATTTGCTGATGTGGCACAACTCAAAATGAGAAGAAACGTAGTGGTTACAACAATGGCTCAAACATAAAAAGATCCTTACACGTGGCACAGTGCTAGGTAGTGTTTCATTCTGCTGTACTTAGGGTTGCAATGAGACAGATTCAACTTGACAGCACCCAACAACAACAAAAGTGAAAGGTACACTCTAGAAAAGGAAATAGCTGAGGACAGGGGAGAGAGGCGCAGGGGCCTCCGTACCTGCAACTCACCAGAGGCAGTCAGGGCTAAAGCCGATGGAAGAAGAAAGGGGAAAATATTATATAAACTTATAAGCTTAATCAAAGAACTAAAAATACTAAAATGATCAAAAGTTAGGAGAGGAGAGAGGAAACAGAACAGTCCACGCCAACCAGCTCCTCACCTTTCACGGCGTGAGTCAAGAGAGGGGATCTGAAATTGATGAATCATGAAAAATACAATAGGACCAAGTGCATGAGTGTAAGGGACTGGGCCAGGGAGGGGCCCGGCATGAGACTGCCATCCTCAGCAGATGATTTTTCCAATGATTTGATTTTTAAAACAAACAAACACACACATGCATTACTATGATTAAAAGTAAAATATGACAGATTGGTAATTGAATGTTGATGTAATTCAGTCCTTGGGCCACACGGCAGGTCGATGTGTGGGGAGCCAGAACCGTCTCTGGCTGGTATGTTGAATTTAGATGTGGCTTCAGGGAGAAAAGCTGGTGGCTCAGGAGAGACAAGGAAAGCAATAATTAAAGTGTGTTTGTAGTGGAGCCAGAGAGGAAAAGACCTCAGGAAACCACAGTTAGTTTGAAAACACTAGCACATGTTTGTAACGCTGACATTACTGTCACCGAAGAAAGCCATGCTCCCTTGGCATGTCATCACACCCACCTAGCCACCAAAAGTCAGAATTTTGGCAGTGGGGACCAGGCGTTCTGTGCATAAAAGCTGGATCTGGTGGAAAATGGGAAGGGCCTGGGGCACTGTGCAGTTGGTTGAAGCAATGCTACTCTCCAAGGCTGCTGGGCAGTATGCCATGACAGGTTTCTGTGGCAACAAACTGAGTAAGAAAAGCCATGATGACAGGCAAGAGTTCCAAGTGGGACTTGGTGTCATCTGGATTTGGAATGTCCGCGAAGGCCTGGACCTCATCCCATGGTGCTTTCAGGAGAAGGTGGAATCTTTAAGAAGTGGGGCCCAGAGGGAGGTGCTCAGGTCACTGGGGATGTATCCTTAAGATGACAACGGGACCCCAGCCCCTTCCTCTCCCCCTCTCCTTTGCTTCCCTTTCATAAGGTGAGCAGTTGTGCCATACAACCCACCCCCACCATGATGTGCTGCCCCCTCACCCAGAGGCCTAAAAGCCATACGTCTGTCTGTTCACGGACTGGAAGCTCCAAAACCGCAAGGCAAAATGAACCTTTGTTCTTCATAAACTATTGTCTGGGGATTTGTTATAGTGAAGGAAAGCTGTACTGCAGAAGAACCTGGGCCCTGGGTGATTCTGGGCAAGGCAAGTTGATACAAGATGTGCCAATGTAACATACACATTTGTTTCTAGAATTGTTTTCTGCTGGAAATGCTCTGTTTTCAAACCAGATTGGAACCATCAGCCCCAAAGTTCTGGCTAACAGCTGGATTACCTGCTGCTCCACAAGCCTTCAGACCTGTTCAAGTTAGACGGAGACAAGAATTCATAGTGTGACTACCACGAGATAGCTTTTGACTATAAATGTTCATTCATTCTTTCTTTCCTTTTTTGTAGTACTTGGGGATTGAACCCAGGCCTCAACATACTTTGCAAGTGCTCTACCAGTGGTCTGTACCCCCAGTTCCCTTTTTATTTCTTACTCTGAGTCAGGGTCTCACTAAGTTATGCAGGTTGCCTCTGGCCTCAAATATGTGATCCTCCTGCCTCAGTCTCCTGAGTTGCTGGGATTAGAGGAATGTGTCAATGTGCTCAGCTAGTTCTTCTGAGTGAGGGTACAAAACAGGTCATGTGGCCTGTTGGTCACATTTGTAACCACAGAACCAGTGCTATGATGCTGAAAACTATGCCACTGGTATTTTAGATACCAGCAGAGCCATCCATGGTGCACAGGTTTCAGCTGAGCTTCCAGACTGGGACAGACTAGGAAGAAGGACCTGGCAGCCCACTCCTGAAACAATTAGCCATTGAAAATCCTTTGAATAGCAGAGAAACACTGTCAACGTGCCAGAAAATAAGCCCCCCTGGCTGGAAGGTACTGAAAAAACAACAGGTGGTGGCTGAGGGGCTGGGGGGAGAGTTGCCTCCTCAAAGTAGTGTTACCCTTAATGATGGGAATGGAGAAAGTCCTCAGGACCTCCATTTGTTGATGTGGCATGACTCAAAAAGAGAAGAAACACAGTGACTGCAACAATGGGCTCAAACATAAAAAGATCGTGTGCATGGCACAGGGTTGAGTAGTGTTTCATTCTGTTATAAACAACAACTGAAGGCTGAGACCCTTCCCACGAGTTAGCATATTTGCATTTTAAAGAGTAACCCTTTGTTTTTGTTTATGCTGGTGCTAGGGACGAGCTTGGGGCTGGGATTTAGCTCAGTTGGTAGAGCGCTGCGCTGCAGTCTCTGAGGTCCCAAGTTCAATTCCCAGCACCACAAAAATGGGAGAAGGGCCTAGCAATCTACTCCCAAGGCAATCCCGAAACAGTCAGCCATTGAAAACCCCATAAGGGTTGCTATGAGTTGGATACCCACTCGAGGGCACCTAACAACAACAACAACAACAACAGGATGAGCTCAGGGGCTCAGGCATGCTCCACCCCCTGAGTGATACCCTGAGGGCCCACCCCCACAACACTTTAAAAGCTCATGGGTGTGTGTGTGTGTGTGTGTGTGTGTGTGTGTGTGTTTGGGTTTGTGTGCATACGTGTGGTGAGCCAGGGAGAAATCCCCCACTATCCCTCTGTCCACCCTCAACCCTGATAGTAGGGCAAACATTCATCCCGCCTGTGAAGTCTCCTGCTTCCAGGGTCTTGCTGGTGGACGGCTGGCTGTCCTCTGTGGGCTCCCTGACGGTTGTGCAAGTCCTGAACACCTCCCCTCCCCACAAGGAGACAGGTGGAAATTAAGCCCCGCCCTCCACAGGCTGAGCCTGCACCTGCTCTTTCCTCTAAGCCCCTGAGGGCAGGAAGTGCCTGCCCAGCTCAGTGGAGCACCGGCTTTCCCAGGGCCTGCGACAAAGCGGCCGAGTCTCTCTTGGTTTCAAGTGGGATTTGAGCAGCCGGGTCAATCTGGGAGGCAGGCAATTGCCGGCACAGTGGAAAGGGAAAAAAAAAAAAAAAAAAAAAAAACGCAGTGAGAAAAAATATTCTGAGGGTGCTATCTGTTTTCTTGACAGATAATTTAAACACCATGGCTGGATTATTTCAGAACCAGAGGAAATGCTTTGGCTCCCATTAACCCCTGGTGAGGTTAACCCCAAGGCTCCCGTATGATTGTACAATTCCACAATTACTGGTGAGGGGCTCGAAGTGGCACAGGCTGACTCCTGATGGCTGATGGCTGGGGGGTGGGGCCCCTGGATCAGGGAGAGACCTTGTAACAGGCTTGCTGGCCTTCAACTCTGGCCTCGCTACCCCATTTCCCTCCCTGGGGTTTTCCCTATGGGTACCCCTTCTGCCCTTGCATCTCCTACGTCATCTGGGATGTGGAAAGGTTCCTGCAAGCCACTAACAGCAAGGCTCCTCCTCTTCCCCAGCTCTGGTCCCAAACTCAGTCTCTTCCCTTTGTCCTGGATGGTCTTGCGAGCTCAGCAAATCCTTGGGGATAACGGCGCTCTCAGCTCCCGTCCTCAATCATGGTGGTGTCAACATTTTGCACACGCTTCCCCTCCTCTTAATTCACAAGCAGCATGAAGTCCTTTTGAATCCAACACTGCACTCTCTTCTCTGTACCGCCGCAGGTCTGAGGGAACGTGTTCGGGTGGTGTTTGGCGGGGGAAGCCACCCTGTCCCCAGATGGAGTGGGCTACACACAGGAAATGAATTAGGGGCTGGAAGCAGAAAATTGCACAGGCCAATTATAGCAAGCCAGGTCTTTTCAGAGGAGCTTCATGATTTTGATTCAATTCCCAGAACAACAAATATGCCTCTGTTTAAACACAGTCTCAGAAATATGTTCCGCAGCCAAACTGAAACCATTGACCCCTCATGGGCAGGGCTTGCCAGCAGGGGATCGGGGAGGGGGGGTCTTCACTTCAAGGATGCTTTCCTCAATCATGCATTTGATCATTGCTTCATTTCTGATTGGTCTTGTTCCCTCCTGGAGAAAACCTCTAATTCTGAGGTTCTATGGCTTTCTCTGTTTTCCATACTTATCACTCCCTTAACATGTTCAGCTCTTTGATTTTTTTTTCCCCCTTGTATTCTGGGAGATCTTCCAAGTTTTCTGCCATATTACTGACTTGAGCTAATTATTATTTTGTCTGACTTTAGGGATGTTACCTTTTGAGTGTGTGCCTGTGAAATTTAGCATACGTATGAAAGTGTATTTCAACACAGCACATTTCAAAGAATCGTATTCAAGCAAACACCTGTAAACTTGTCAAGAAACCAAATATTACCAAATCTGAGAAGCCCTTGAAACCTACTCTCCCTTCCATAGGTAATCAGCACCTGGAATTTTGTGTTAAGAAATCTCTTGCTTTTCTTTATAATTAAAAAAAAATTGCCCATGTATGTGAATCTAAATTAAATATTTATTATCTCCTGCTTTTGAATGCCATTTTTGAGTCATTGCAGATTCTTTGGTGAATGGCTGGGTTTTTGCTTATTATATTTCTGATCCATCCTTTGGTGAGTGTAGCTGTACTCTGTCTTCACTGGTGTATATTATATTTTGTAGCCAAAATTTATCTGTCTATTCTTCTGTGAAAAGACATTTGGGTGCCGGGCACGGTGGCACATGTCTGTAATCCCAGCGGCTCAGAAGGTGGAGGCGGGAGGATTGCAAGTTCGAGACCAGAGGTAGCCTGCATAATTTAGCGAGACCCTGTCTCAAAAAGTAAAGAAATGGGGTGGGGGTGAAGCTCAGTGGTCCAGCACTTGCAAAGCATGCAGGCGTGAGGCCCTGGGTTCAACCCTAGTACCACACACACACAAAAAGACATTTGGGTTGTTTTCAGTATATTTGCTATTATAGAAGTGCTGCAATGTGCATTCTTGGCACAGCTCCTGGGGAGCACGTGTGCCCTGTTTGCTAGGTAGAAGGTTACACACAGGACGTTTGGCTCAGAAGGAGCTCATGAAGTGCTGAGTATAACATGGAGATGTATCACTCAGATACTCCTATAGAAGTTGTTGTTGTTAGGTGCTGTCGAGTCAGTAGCCAACTCATAGCGACCCTCATAGGGTTTTCAATGGCTGACTGTTGCAGAATTGCCTTGGGAGTAGATTGCTAGGCCCTTCTCCCATTTTTGGGGTGCTGGCAATTGAACTCAGGACCTCAGAGACTGCAGCACAGAGCTCTACCCACTGAGCTAAATCCCAGCCCTCTCCTATAGAAGAGCTTTGCTGATTTCATTTGCAAACAGGAAGCATCAAGAGCTAGCTCATGACCATGACACTGACCTCTAGTCAATGCAGCACTGGGGGGGCAACAGGCAAAGTTCAAGGGTCAAAGGGTCAATCAAAGCCAGGTTCAGAGCTGCACATAGTCAGGTAAGGGTTGGGCTAGGCTGGGCATTAGCTGTGGGTACCTTAGCCTGGTCTGTAATGTAACAATTCGCAGAGTCAGGGCAAGGAGAAACAAGGAGGGGACGCTGGAGTCCCCCATGAGCTGGGGTCACTGAGGAAATTCAAGGCTGAAAGCCCACCTCTGTTTACTAGTGCTGTCCTCCTCCGATCTGAGCAAGAGTTCTGAGGCTCCTTGCTGAAGGCAATGAGCGCTGGTGTGGCAGGGATCAGGAGGAGTAAGCTGGTCTCGTGGAAAGTGCCCCAGAGGGCCCAAGTTCACATCACAGCTCCCCATGTCCAGGGAGTGGCATCTTGACATGTTGCCTAAGGTCCAGAGCTTCCACTTAGCTAGAAAATAGGGATGTTAATATTCATCTCTGATCCTTGTGCCTAGTCTGCAAAGGGCAGTTCTTCTTTCTTCCCTCTTCCACCAGAAGAATTTTCTGGCAGCTCAGTAGGCTGTGCATCTTGAGTTGTTTCTTTAGGAGAGGAGATGGATGTGTTGTTCCAGGGCTGGGCATCACCTAGGAGCTTAATAAGTACTTCCTGAAGGATGGAACCACCCTCAATTCCCCAGTCGCCATCTGTGAGACAGCTGGCTGGGGGAGGGGCACAACTGTGCCAGCCAATGTCACTTGGCTGCTGAAAAATGGGCAGGAAAATTGGATCAAATTTTTATTCAAATTAGTACAAGGAAAAGACTGAATTCAGACGCTTTCTCCTTAGTTTTTGCTCAGGTGCCCAGAGGCACACACAGGCAGGGATCACACTGGGATGCTGCTGGCCTGACAGACAGGGAGTGGTCAGGAGGGTTACCATGTAAGAACGATGTCACATCAGCTGAGCCACAGGAACACAGAAGCCATGGGCACCTAGTTATGGTCAAGGTCTGTCCCACAAACTACAGGGTTCCCAATGCCAACAATCTGTGAGCATACCTGGTGTGGTGATAGCCAAAACACTAGGAGCGGTGGGTCAAGGACCCATCTCCAGAGAGGACCGTGTTAATCCACAGAGGCCACTCTGTAAGACTCACCCTGGGGGAGCCCACAGCCCAGCACTAGAAGGTGGGGGCCTCTTGCTCTAGACAAACTGGGCATGAGGGTGTCTTCCCTTTCTTGGTCTGCTCTTAGTCCAGATGATCTCTAGTCTCCCCACTCCACCTGCCTCAAGTCTTTGCTGAAACTGAACCTTCTGGAAGAGGCCCACCTTGGCTCATTTTGTGTGTGTGTGTGTGTGTGTGTGTGTGTGTGTGGTAGTGGGGGCTGAACCCAGGGCCTCGAGCCTGCATGCTCTGCAAGTGCTGGACCACTGAGCTGTGCCTGCAGCCCAATTTTTTTACTTTTTGAGACAGGGTCTCGCTAAGTTACACAGACTGCCTCTGGTCTCCAATTTGCGATCCTCCCGCCTCCGCCTCCCGAGCCACTGGGATTACAGGCGTGCGCCATGGCGCCCGACTCATTATTTTTTTTCTTAACTGTGGTAAAATACATATCACATAAAATTAACTTTTTAAACTATTCTTAGGTCATAGTTCAGGGGCATTAAATGCATTCACATTGTTGTGGTATCGCCACCCGCCTGCCATTTATTCCCTTCTTCAGCTTCCCACACCAAAACTCAGGCACCCACTACCCATTCACTCCCTACTTCTGCATCCCACCCTGGCAACGACCATTCTGTTGTCTCCATGATTTTTCTACTTTAGGTACTTCATCCAAGTGGGTTCGCACAGTATTTTGTCCTTTTTTTTTTTTTGTAGTACTAGGGGGTTGAACCCAAGGCTTCGCACATGCTACGCAAGTTTTCTACAACTGAGCCACATTCCCTTTATTTCTATTTATTTATTTATTTATTTATTTTGAGACAGGGTCTCACTAAGTTGTGCAGGCTGCTTCTGGCCTCGAACTTGGAATCCTCCTGCCTCAGCCTCCTGAGTCACTGCAATTACAGGTGTGCGCCATGGTGCCCAGCTAGTATTTGCCCTTTATGAGTAGCTTGCTTCACTAAGCATAATGTCCTCAGGGTCATTCGTGTTGTAGCATGTGTCAGAATTTCATTCCTTTTTGAGGCCAAATAATATAATATTACGTCTGTAACACATTTTGTTCATCCATTCACCTGAGGATCAACACAGCTATTGCAAATATGCTTCCATGAACACTGGTATACAAGTCTTTCTTTGAGTCTCTGCTTCCAATTCTTTTGTGTAAATACTCAGAAGTAGAAATATTGGATAATAGGGTAATTCTATGCAAGTTTTTGAAGATCCACATACTGTTGTCCACACTGGCTGCACCAGTTTGCATTCCTACCAAGACTGTACAGGGTTCTAATTTCTCCACATCCTCACAAACTGTTTTTTCATAATCACCATCCTAAGAGGTGTGACTCGGTGGCCAGTCTACTTTAGCACTGCAACCTCCCTCTCACCTTGCCCAAGGCTCCTGCCCGCTCTGTTCTGCGCTACCTTTTCTTTTTCTCATTCAGCATCCAACAGAATATGTCATCTTATTTATTAACTTGCTTATGTTTTATTGTCTGGTTCTTACCCTGTACCCTGTACCCTTGGCCCCTGCTAGACTGTGAGCCCAAGATGAGAATATTTGGTTATTTTGTTCATTGCTATCTTCTTAGGGCTTAAAAAAGTACCTAGAATATAGTAAGCCTGCAGCCATACCACTGAGGTGGCCGATCTTGTCAGATCCCAGAAGCTAAGCAGGGTCGGGCCTGGTTAGTACTTAGATGGGAGACCGTCTGTGAACACCAGTTGCTGTAGGCTTGGGAGAAGAACCCAGCAATCTACTCCCAAAAAAACAATCAGCCACTGAAAACTCTGAATAACAGATAAGCACTAACAATATTGTTTCTCCTGTCGTACAAAGGGTCGCTATGAGTTGGACACTGACTTGACAGCACCTAACAACAACAAACAACAACCATATAGTAAATACTCAGTGAATATGAGAAGAATGAATGAATGGATAGAAAGCAGCATTGTTAGCAGGCATTTTGGAGGAAGACACATCTGGCTGATGTCTTTAGGCAAGTGGTCTCCTTTCTCTAAGCCTCAGTTACTTCATGTGTCACAAGGAAACAATGGACCCTTGTAAGTCCTTTGCTGGGTTCCTGTGAAGATGATGAAAGATGTTTACTGTTGGACCGAGGCTTGGTCAATGTCTGCTATAGATAATTGGACTCTGGAGTACGTGGGTATACACAATTAGCCCAGAGGACTCAGCAACCGGGTAATGATGTCCATTCCCTCTCGGGTCTGCTAGCATCAAACAGAGCAAAACCTTCTCCAGTGCAGAGGCTCAGGAAGGCACCCTGAACAGGGACCAGGGAAATGGTGGGAATGGTTCCGTCTGTCTGGAAGAGGATGCTGTGGGGGTCCCCACCAGGCAGGCCTCTCTGGGACCTGCTGGGCACCAGGAGCCTCCTCCTGCGGCCACTTGCACATGTGTGGGAGGCCACGAGGCAGCACTGATAGCGGGACTGTTTGGCAGAGCCGCAGCAGCGTGGGAGGTGACCAACACACTGAGGAAGTGTGACCATCCGGGTCCCCCAGGGACGACGCGACAGCAGCCCAGAGTGAGCCAGGCACAGATGGCAGGGCGCTAAGGCTGCCGCCCACCCCGGCAGCGGCCACCCACTCCCGAGTGGGTTCACAGGCCTGCGGAGGGGGCCCCCTGGCAAAGCTGTTTGCAACAAAAATCCAAACTGCAAGTAACAGCAGGACCAAGAGACAGCCAGCGTGGAGAGAGGCAGATGGCAGCCTGCGGCGAGCACAGGCTGCTGGCTCGGGAGCAGGTGTCCAGGACGGAGGACCACTGGCCACTGGTTGGGGAGAAGGAAGCCCCTGATCCTCCTGACCCTCTATAGGCCCTGAGACCCAGATTGAGGCAGACTCTCCCTGTGGAAAACCCCAGAAGGCTACTGATCACCTCTAGGGTCCATAGGCTGGAGATGAAGACACTTTCCTATTTTCTGCTTTCCTATTTCACAAATTCCTCTTTCAGTCAAACATGAAGGGGTGGGGGGCAGAATAGAGACCCAGCCTCAGCGGGCACTACGTCCCCCAGCCAGGGTTGCCTGTGATAAGACTCCTGGAAAATCAAAAGCGTCCTGCTAGGTAAAGGTTCTAAGGTGATCAGAGCAAGGACTGTTTCTTTGCAAATTTCGCTTTCAATCAACAAACATTTCTCCAGCACCTCTATATGGAGAACACTGCAGGAGACGCAGCAAGTGTTGGCTTCAGCCCGGCCTCTGCTGAGTTATAATTATGACTCGTGTGAAATCGGGAACGCAAAGCAAACCCGGAGAACCGAGAAGAACGCTCTAATTGTATTAATCAGCTTTCAATTACTTACAAATTGGTCTTCACCCCTTCCTACCTCATCCCCTCAGATGACAAAGCTTATGTCCTCAGAAACCTTCTTACGCCAGTGCTACCTGTTAGAGGCTGCAGGAATGGTTTCTAGAATCCCAGGGAATCGAGATTCCAATTAACCTTTCCACTGATTGCAGGGCTGTGAGTGAGTCACACTGGTTTTTGTAAATGGATGGGGAAGAAAGGCTAAACAATAAATGAAATGAATTTCCGGTTTCCAATGTGAGTAGTGTGTTTAGAAGACCCTGAAACGGTCCCTCCCCACCGCCCAGGAACATACTCATGAAAGAGTGAAAGAAGAAACCAGAAAACACCAGCGCAGGAGGATGTGACAGGGGTCTGCCACCCGGTTCCACTCCAGCACAGACAATGGATGGGATGAGTGTGTTGTGGTCAACCAAGGCCTTGCCTGCCTGCGCGGGGGTAAGGGAACACGGTCTGAGGCCTCCTTGGCAGCCTTCCTGGCCCAGCAGGGCTGTAGGTTTCTGGAACCACGTGAAAACTGCCTGCCACCATCCCCAAGAGATGTGACTCCCAGACACAGCCAGCCTGGCAGCCTGAACTGTATCTGGGAAGATGGACTTCCTTAGGTCAGGAGCCGTGCAGGAGAGCAAAGAGGGGAAGAGCCAAGAGAGAGTTAAATATCCAAGTGCCGGACATTTGTTCTAAACAACAATCAATAAAAATAGCCTAGGCATATCCAGACAAAAATTTCAGTTTCCAAATTAGAAAAAAAAAAAATCCAATAGATTATTTAATGGGGAATAAAACACAAGTCTGGCTTCAGACTTCTCCCGCATGTCTCTGCTGCTGTCTTTGAAACCACTTCATGCTGTGCACTAGACCCCATCTTGCCTTCCCTTCCTCTCCACCGTGACTTCACACGCTTGCCACTCTATTCTGTGCCTTTGAACTGCCTTCTGGTCCACACATCCCTTCCTGGGTAAGTCTAGTGTGCTATTTAACCAACTCATCGGCAGCCAGTTTGTTTCCTATCTTGTTTTTTTACATCTTGAACACATGTCAAAGGTTATTAATTTGTCAGCAAGAAAACCAGATAAGGGACTAAAGAGTGTGCAGGTCCGCAGAGGGAATGGAGAAAGGTGTTGGGTGTCTAGAGTTGGGAGATGGAATGCTGGTACAAGCAATTACTTAAAAAGCAAGCTGGGCTGGGTACTGTGGCACCTGCCTACAATCACAGTGGCTTGGGAGGCTGAGGCAGGGGAATCGTGAGTTTGAGGCCAGTGTGGGTTAGTTAGACCCTGTCTCCAAAAAGGAGGAAAAAAAAAAAAAAAGAGGCAAGCAGCTAATTAGGTAACCACTATAGCTATGTGGTCACAAAAATATATTCATGACAGTTGGGATAGAGGAAATCAGGGGCAAGGTAGTCAGAAGCAACAAGTAAGAGTCAGAAATAAGAAACAATGGGTAAGGAAACACTTGTGCCTGTTAATGGGCATGGCAAACTTCATTGCTCTAGGGAATGACTGAAGTATAGTTTAATTGAGTTTTATAATTCATTAATAATATTTCTCATTTTTAGAAATGGAAATGGCTTCTTTAGATCTTTTTCAAATTTGCCTGTCCTTTTATCAAGGGCCCTGTTTGTTCAATTTGGTTTCTATTCCTTCTTTTATATCTTTTAATTAATTAAAATCCCCTAATCTATAGCCTCTTTCACAGTTTCGCTAATTTTCTCATTGAATTGTTGCAGCTGCTGACTCTCCCTGATGGTAGTTCTTTTTTTTATATGTGGTTGGTAGACAAAGGGGTAAAGTCCACCCAATTGAGAGAAAGATTCTAATCACTGTATTATCTGTCAAGTTGTCTTTTTTTTTGTATAAAGGCAACCACCATCAGAGAGCAAATGACTCAGAATATGCACTATCCATGTGCCTTTGTTTTTAAATATGGCATAAAATTACACACTGTTTAATTATGAGATAAATAAACATAATAACTCAAGGGTCTATACAAAAAGAGGGAGCCAGGTGCTGTGGTGCACACCTGTAATTCCAGCTACTCAGGAGGCTGAGGCAGGAGGATTGTGAGTTCAAGACTAGAGGCAGCTGCACAACTTAGTGAGACACTTTCAAAATAAAAAGCAAAAAAGGAGTTGGGGGTACTGCTCTGTGGTAGAGCACTTGCCTCGCATGTTTGAGGCCCTTGGGTGCAACCCTCAAGTCCTGAACAAAAAAGCGGGGGAAAATAAACACTAACGTTTATTTTATTTTTTTTCATTCTAGGAATCTATTCTGACATTGTAAAATAACACGTAGGGGCTGGGGTGTAGCTCAGTGGTAGAGTGCCTGCCTAGCATGATTGAGGTCTTGGGTTCCATCCTCAGCACAGGAAAAGAAAAAGAAAGAAAGAAAGAAAAAGACTAAATTAGGAGAATATTCATATGACATATGACAGATAAGCCTTGATAAGCTTATAAAGAGTTCTTGATAACACTGGGAAATACTTAGGGTATAACTGTTGTTAGGTGCCGTCAGGTCAGTGTCTAACTCATAGCGACCCTACACACAACAGGCAAAACACTATTGTAGTGCTTCTCTGCTATTTATAGGGTTCTCAATGGCTGATTTTTTTTGCGGGGGGAGTGGGTTGCCAGGTATTTCTCCCAAGCCTACAGCCCCTGGTGTTCTCAGGTGGTCTTCCATCCAAGCACTAACCAGGCCCAACCCTTCTTGGCTTCCGAGATCTGATGGTATCAGATGCCACAGTGCTAATGGCTGCAGGCACTAGGATATAATAATAGTTTTAAAACATAGGTTCAACACTGGAAAGAAAAAAGGCACAGAAAAAGGTTGGAAGTAAATATACCAAAATACTAACACTGTGTGTTTCTGGATAGTAAGATTATATATTGTGGGTTTTGGGGTTTGTTTTCTATTTGTTTTGTGTTCCCATTTTGCTTTTTGTTTTCTTAAGACAGATTCTTGTTATAGCCCAGGCTGGCCTTGAACTTGTGATCCTCCTGCCTCAGCAAGGAATACAGGTGTGCACGACCATGCCCTGCTGGCATGGATTTTTTTCGTTTTTATACACATTGCAAATGTTCCTCCATGATCCATATTAATTTTATAATCAGAAAAGATTAAAATGCATATATTTTTAAAATGAAAATATCTAAGGCTAGCAACAGATAAGAACTTAGATCTCTGAGCAATATTAAACACGAAAAATAAAATACTGGGCTACTGACTCTGACATTATAGCCTACAATGTATTAACACAGCAGCCAAAGTATCTTACAAGGAGGGAAGTCAGATCATGTCACTCTTATACCCCAAGACCCTCCAAGGGCTCCACATTTCACTGAGTATAAAAGCCAAAGTGCTTTCAATTGTTTACAAGTACCACCACAATCTGACCTCCCCCCAGATCTCTGACCTCCTCTCCCCAACCCTGACATAGCTCCAGTCATACTGGTCTCCCTGCTGTTACTTGAATCCTCCAAACCACATCTGCCTCAGAGCCTTTGCATTTGCTCTCTATCCCCAACCTGGAACTCTTTCCCTCTACATAGCCACTTAGTGTGCTTCAGATCTCTGCTCAAATGTGTCTTCCTCAGTGAGCCCCTTCATGACCCCCATATAAAATAGCACCTACCCTGCCGTTTCCAGTATCCCATTTCCCTTTTGCCTTGAGCGCCTAGCACCAGCTGTGAGGTTGCAGAATTGACCTTCCTGTGTTTGTGACCTCTCTTTCCCATTAGAAAAAGCTGTCTTCCCTGGTACGTAGAAGATACTCAATAAATACGTGTCTAACGCCCGAATGAATAAATGCATTCGACTGTAAACTCCTCAGGAACAGAAGGACTGAGGCTCACATTGCAGAACTGCCCAAGTGCATAAAACAGCCATCAATGCCAACATGACAGCCCCAGAAACGGTCACCCCGCATTCAAATCACTCCAGAAAAATGACTTGCAATTACAGCCCAAGCCTATGGAAGTGAAGCAGCACCAGGAAAGGAAAATAAGAGTGCCTGGACAGAGTGTGACAAGAGTTTCCACCAGAAAACCCAAATTCTCCCACTAGGATTTGCCTTTTGCTGTGGGACAGAACTCCAAATTCTTATCATAGCTTCAGAAACAGCTATGTGTTAAGGCCCTTCCCGTTTAGTTATCTCTGTGTTATGATTAGATGTTTTCCTAAGAGACAAAGGCATTAGGAAACCAATGCTCCAGCACCTGGGTACTGGACCTATGGATCCATATACTATGTGCACGTTTGCAGACCCATGCACACCCACTAAGTGTCTATAGGATGCCTGGCGCCACAGAGAGGGAACATTCTCGATTTTGCAAAGTTTTATCGGCTTCTAAAAATTCAAGGACAAACTGATAGCATAATGCATAACCTCATATTCTTTGCCTTAGGAAAGATAAGAAAATTCATCCTAAGCTATTTCAGACTTTTCTGGGCACAGGAGCACTCTGGAGATTAGGACGGGCTGGCAGAGGCCCTCCCTGCATGTGGTAGCTCAGGACGATTAAGGAATGTGCATGGAACTTGTGATGAGGTGGACAGGGCAGTGGCCTCAGCAGCTCCCCACTAAGTGATTAAGTCTGCAGAATTCCTCTTTCCTTCCATCTGCCTCCTTTT